>JZKD02S1927073.1:30658-53197 GCA_000966675.3 Picea glauca | reverse complement strand
CTTTACAATTTTTCTCTGGACCAAGTCTCATATGTAGTGGTACCTCATGTCAATATGTTTTGACCTGTCGTGAAATACTAGGTTCTCTGTCAATTTTATGCAACTTTGATTATCACATTGAACCACCATCGTCTCGAGCTTGTCACCAAACAACCCAGAAACCAATTTTATGAGCTATACTTCTTCCTTGCTAGCATCACTTGCTGCAATGTACTCAACCTCTGTTGTACTTTATGCAATGGATCCCTTCTTCTGTCTTGATCAAGAGATTATAGCGGATCCTAAAATAAAGAAGTATATGGAAGTACTCTTCCGATCCACTGGGCTTCCTGCCTAGTCATCATCTGCATACCCATGCAAAAATAAACCACCACTAGATGTATATCTCAGACCATAAGTAATGGTCCCTCTGAGATATCTCAAGATGTGCTTTGTTTCCACCCAGTGTCTTTGTCTCAGTTCAGTCATGAACTGACTCATTGCAATCACTGCATAGCATATATCTAGCCTCATGTGGATCATGTACATCAATGATCCAATTAATTGCCTATGCATGGTGGGATCCACCAAATCTGAACCTGTATCAGAATCATGCAGCGTCCTCAGGTTGGTAATCATTGGAGTAGACATGGATTTTCAATTCATCATACCAAACCTCTTTAGTACATCCACTGTATATTTTCCTTGTGCCAAAAATATCTCGCCCTATCTTTGCCATACTTCCAATCTTAGGAAGTAATGCATCAAGCCTAAGTCTTTCATCTCAAATTCTGAGGTTAGATCCCTCTTACACCAGGCTATTAGCCCTTCATCTCCTATTAGAAAGAGATCATCAAAATACATGATTAGTATAACATGTTGGTTACCTCTTACCTTGAATTATAGATTTGCATCAGTATCACTTTTCTGAAAAACCAGGCTTTTAAGAAAGCCATCAATTCTATCATACCAAACTCTGGGAACCTGCTTAAGACCATACAAGGCCTTCCTTAGATTGCATACATGAGTGCCTTTGTTATGCATTACAAAACCATCTGGTTGTTCCACAAATACCTCATGTTCAATCTTTCCATTCAAGAATGTTGTTTTTACATCCATATAATGTAGCTTCCAACCAAGATCGGGAGCTAAAGCAATAATAGTTCGAATGGAGGTATACCTGGCTACAAGAGAAAAAGTCTCTTTGTAGTCGATTCCTTCTTTCTGAGTGAAAACTATGGCTACAGATCTTGCTTTGAACTTTTCCAAACTTCCATCAACTGCATATTTGATCTTATAGATCCATTTGGAAGAAACCACTGATTTGTCTTTTGTCCTTCGCACAATGTCCCAAACATTGTTCTTCATAATAGATCTGTATTCCTCAAGCATGACATCCTTCCATACTTCTAATTTATCTGCTTCAAATGAAGAAGGTTCGGCATCACTAATGCTGCTCATCAGTGCAACATAGCCTCCAAACCTATGAGGCCTCTTCCTTTCCCTGAAAGTTCCTTTGGGATAAATTATCCTTTCTTCTTCCTGCACTATTTCTTTAAGCCACCCTGGCTTCCTTTTGGCTGGAGGTTCTTCAAGGGTTATTTCTAACACTTCAGCAGGTTCTAGGGGCTCATTACTTGGCCCTTCATGAGGTTCCTCCCTCTGATCATCTGACTCTTCATTTTCATAAGAGGGTGAAGTTGGTTGAATTGGTTCTGATTCCTGTTGAAGCTCTTTGGATTTCTTAAATGTGGATTCCTCATGGAAAGTCACATATCTGCTTACCTCTATTTTCCTTTGACCTAGTACATAAATCCTGTAAGTCTTGGAGTTCTCATTGTACCTCACAAAAAACCCCTTTCTTGCCTGAGGGTTCCATCTTTGTCCTCTTTTCCTTAGGGACATGAATATACACAGGACACCCAAATATCCTTAGATGTCCTACTTTAGGTTTGATCCCTGAGAAGACCTCTTCAGGAGTCTTGTCCTTCAATATATCATGTGGACACCTATTCTGAATATACACAGTAGTGGAGGTAGCTTATGCCCATAAATAATTTGGCAGATCCTGGTCAAACATCATTGCTTTCGTTGCCTCACAAATTGTCCTGTTTTTCCTCTCAAAAACTCCATTTTTCTCAGGGTTATATGGCACGATCATCTGTCTCTTGATTCCTGCTGACTTGCAAAAATCCTCAAACTGAAGAGATTCAAACTCTCCTCCATTGTCTATTCTAAGCATTCTGATGTGTTTCCCTGTTTTCTTTTCAATAAAGGCTTTATACTCTTTGAATTTATCAAATGTGTCACTTTTAGCTTTCAGAAAATATATTCAACATTTTCTTGAGTAATCATCAGTAAAAATGACATAATACAAACAACCACCGAGTGAGGGAGATGACATGGGACCACATACATCAGAATGAACCAGATCTAAGATGCCCTGAGCTCTATTGTCACTATTAGGAAATGCTTTCTTTATATTTTTACCTAGCATGCATCCCTTACAAATTTCATTTTTACTAAGAGAAATAGAGGGCATGCCAAATACCATGTTATGTAGATCTGGAAGATCTTTGTAATGAAGATGTCAAAGTCTTCTGTGCCACAACTCGCTAGATCTAGTCACATCATGAGCCAATGCCTGAACTGACTGTTCTGACACGTTGTACAGTCCTCCACTGCGAGTTCCAATGGGTTTTGTTGTACTTAAGTGGCTACCTTTAGCCCATAGTAGTGCCTTCATGTCCTTGAAGATCACCCAATATCCCTTGTCCTTAAGGGTTGCAACTGATAGTATATTCTTCATATAATAGACCTGGAACATATAATACTTCATCAACATGAAGTCTAGCCCCAGATTCCAATATGAAGGAGATAGAGCCTACTCCCTCTATCTTGTAACATTTGTCATCCCCAAGCTCAACCTGCTCTGCAAATGATTTTGTCTCGAAATTTGAGAGGATCTCCTTGTACCCTTTCATGTGCTTTGATGCACCACTGTCTACTAACCAAGTTTTTAGCCCCATGGAAATTGAACTGGATAAGGCATAAACCAAGTAATATTCTTTCCTATTTTCTTTCTCATTAGAAGGACGTTTCTGATTTCTTTTGGATTCATCATCCTCAACAGTTGAGGCATGATGTTTCCCTTTCCTTGGATATTTCTTTCTAAACCAAAAATCTTTAGCAAAATGACTCATCTTATTAAAACTAAGCATTTAATCTTAGATGTATCAATATTCTTGCCTTTGAATGTACCTTTGGTGTTTGGCTTCCTTTGAGATCCTTTCTGGAAAGTGCCTTTCTTCTTTCCCTTGAATCTTGATGCTAAAGCTGAGTGCTCTTCTTTCATTGGCTCGCTCCTGGTATCTGTGCAACTCTCCTCCTAGAGGTAATCATGCCATAACCTCTCAAAAGTGGGTTGAATCTCTCTCCCACTTACACTAGATAAGAAGGTCTCCCATGAAGAAGGAAGACCGTAAAAAATGGCCTACACTAAATCATCATCGTCCACTGTCACCCCCGTGACCAAAAGTTGATCTCTAATATAGGCTATCTTGGAACATAAAGATGCCACTGATTCACCTTTCTCCATCTTCAAATACTTAAGCTTGTGCTTAAGTGTCCTCTTCTGACTTGGAGCTTGTTTTTCATACAGATTCACCAAGGTATCCATACAGTCCTTGGCAGTCATTAACGACGTCATTGCAGACATTATATTGTCTTTTACTGAGTCAAATATGATTCGCTTGGCCTTTGCTTGACTCTTCTTGATGGTCGCTCTTCTTGCATTATTCGTGGGTTCCTCCACCACTGTGGTCACATATTTCTCAAGATCATGCTCCTGCAAAGATATTTTTTATCCGGAGCTTCCACACATTGAAGTTAGCAGCTCCTTCGAACCTATCCTCGGCCTTGATTGAAATAGAGGATGGCATGGACCTCACACTAGAAACTTAATCAAGCTAGCTTGGATCTGTGTGTACCTACTGTTGCACTTCAACACGTTTAACACACCCTAAGCTTTGATACCATGTTAAATTATGAGCTTGATTCCTTATGCAGATTAATTCTTTGATTTTCTTCAACACTTTAATTCCAGCTTAATACACTTCAACAATACCAAATCATAATCAAATAAAAATAACTATGTAGATAAGTAAGCATGCACATCAACAACACATATACCATGGGAAAACCCTATACAAGGAGAAAAACCCCAGCACATGATATTCCTTTATTGCATTAATAATGTAAGATCACTTACAAATATCCACCATGAGTGTTCTACTCTTAAAGAGCTTGCCAAGATGAATCTGACCGGACAAAGACTTAAAATACCTTGCTGAAATACACCTATGATATGCTGCCTCTATTGTTGAAATACAACATTGATATGCTACTTTGGTATGCTGCCTCTTTATCACTGATATTCTCCTCTATTGCTTCTCCCTTAACCTGCATATCAAAACTGTGTTGAAGAGAGGGGTTGACCTCTGCTTATATAGGCTGAAGAGGAGAGGCTTGAAATAGTAACATGTTTGCATGCTTTAATCATAACTCAACTTCATACTTTAGTTCGAACTTAGAACTAGACTTGAGACTGGTATACTTTAGTTCGCAAATAGAGCTAGACTTGAGACTTCAGTTACAACTCAACATTACAATTTAGTTCTAAAATAGAACTAGACTTAAGACTTCAGTTGCAACTCAACATTACACTTTAGTTCTAAAATAAAACTGGACTTAAGACTTGAGTTGCAACTCAACATTACACTTTAGTTCTAAAATAGAACTAGCCTTAAGACTTCAGTTACAATTGAACATTACACTTTAGTTCTAAAATAGAACTAGACTTAAGACTTCAGTTACAACTCAACATTACACTTTAGTTCTAAAATAGAACCAGACTTAAGACTTCAGTTACAAATTGACACTTTACAAGGCAATTCGAAATTCTCTTCATGGTGGATAATGTTACACGTGCCAATGCACTAGATCAATACATTTATATCATTTGCAATATTAGGAATAACGTTTGTTTCTAGCTCATAGGAATTTTTTATTCAACCTAACTTTTGCTATATGCCTTGAATTTTTCTCATGGCTCACAAGGCTTGACTAGGCTCACAGAGGTTGTATGTTCCCCCTGACTTTTGCACTAGTCTATCTATGCTCACAGAGGTTGTACGTTCCCCGTGAATTTTTCACTAGATTGTATATGCTCACAGAGGTTGTACGTTCCCCCTGTCTTTTGCATTAGAATCACATAACATCTTGTTCATCCTGACTTTTGGTTTGATTCACAGAGGTTGTACGTTCCCCCTGGCTTTTGTCAATACCTCACAAGACTGGTTTATTCTCCAAATCTCCTTGGCTAGCCTCAGGGTGTCCCATATGGCCTCTCATTGGAGAATGATTGTCGATGTTGCCAAATTTAACACTTATACAGTACCTCTGAATCATTTTACTGGCACAAAAAGTAATATTGTTATGGTTTCAGACCCGTTGTTGGTTGGTACACATACAATTCTTCCTTTCCAGTTCACTAGCTCTACCACAGTCCCACAAGTTGCACCTTTTTCTGTCGGAAGTTCGGTAACAATTCAAGCTCCTATTGGAACACCACTTCTGCTTAGATCGAATCCATCACTTCCACCTGGGTATAATTATCTTAGTAGTTCTATTATTAATCCTACCTAGGGTCCATCTAGAGGACCTAGTCTTTTTGTTCCACCTGGGTATAATGTTGTTAGCAGTTTTATTCCTACTCCTACTCAGGGTTTACCAGGAGGGCATGGTCTTCCTCCACCACCTGGATGATCTAATCATCCTCGCCCAAGTAGATCCAATTTTATTTGAGGCACAAGTCATTCTGTTACTTCTGGTTTTCAACTTCCTGTTGGAGGATACTCATCTGGGGGTCCACCTCAAGTTGGAGGTCAACCTCAAGTTGGGGGAAAACCCCAAGTTGGGGGACACAATATAGTTTACGGGCAGTCTATGTTTGGATTATAAACCCAACCTTGGAATTTTCCTTTCCAAGGGAATCAACTACTGCCTGGGGGGGAAAATCCTCAAATAAATTATTTTGTACCCTCCTATCCTAGGCAGCCTTTTCCAGGCACTGTAAACCTTACCTGGGGTTAAGATTTCCAATTCAAAGATCCTTTCCAAGGTGGCATGCCAAATCAACAAACTAATGTTCGTTACTTGACTCAAAATCCTCCTCATCTGAATTTGACTAGACCCTCTAAATATTTTCAAATAGCTTATGGTCCTACTGGTATACCTACGAGATTACCTCCCCAACACTATCAATTTGCTCAAGTTAACAAACAATTGTCATTTTTAGCTACTTTGGATTTATCGGATTTGTCTCGAATTTTGAATGATCCTATCTTACATTCTACTTTTTGGCCGGTTATACCCGCTAAATTACCATCGGACATACCAAATTTTGGCGATCAGTCGGGAGAAGCTCCAAACAATCATGTCATGACTTTTCATCTTTGGTTTTCATCCAACTCCTTGATGGATGACTCCATACGACTACGTCTTCTCCAACACACCCTTACGGGTTCGGCTGTCAAATGGTATATCGAATTGTCGAGAGGTTTCTTCAATGATTTCAACACCTTAGCCATGGATTTCTTGACACATTATCAACTACCGATACGATATGAGACAGGAACATAAATTTTAAGTTCATTTAATCAATCCTCTTCTACCCACATCTCTTATCATATTCATGAGTGGAGGAGGAGATGACGATTAACAAAAGCTCCTCTTCCTGATCAATTATTGGCTGAGTGGTTCACCAAGTCACTCATTGGTCCTATAGCTCGTGACATTTCCATGGGAGGTGTCGTCATTGAAGAACATGTGATCAATCGTGCCCAATAATTGGATCTCATTTATTCTCAAATAGGTACATTATATGACTTGATCCATGACACTCCTTGCCCGTCTACAAATCCAACCCGAATGATTCTGGTAGCATCCCATGTTGTTGATGGTGTGATTGGCACTTTTCATACAGAGACTCAAACCAAGCAATTCAATCATTCCAATCCCAAACCTACTACTACCAGTGTACAAAATGATACTCCTCCTCCTACCTCTCCCGGTAAAACCTCCAAGGTAAATACGGTCCAGTCTACGATTACCGATAAATCTCAAAATAAGAAGAAAGGGAAGGGTAAGAATAAAGAGGATAAACCTACTAATCAATAACCAGATAAACCCAAAACTCAACCTGTTGATGATAAAGAAAAGTGAAAACCTCGTTATCCTTTCCTTATCTTTGGTGAGGACCATTACATGAAAGATTGTCTGAGACGTGCAGAAGTTACTCAATTCTTCCAAGGAACCGAGGCTCTCCCTATGCTTTTCATTTTTACACAACCTTTTCCTTCTCAAAAATAGGCCCAAATGGTTATTCATGACCAACCTTCTCCCTCTACCAGCTCTTATGTGCTTATGTGTATTGTGGGCTTCAAGAAAAATGAAGTTGCAGTTGCTACTCGAACTCAAGATTATTCTCCTTCTAAAGAAAAATTTGATGATCAACCTCCTCCATCGGCTCCGTCTCCCAATGGTCCTCTTCATATCGAATGACCTAATCCTGATACAATCATCTGTCCGCCTCCTAAAGGCATCGTTCGTAAGTCATCATTTAACCCACATACACATGCAACTCAAAACTACAATATTGTAGAAGATCTTGCACAGGTACCATCTGCAATGTCAGCTCTTGAAGTCCTTCAAAGTTGTCCTACTCAACAAAAGGCACTGTTAAAGGCTATTGGTGGAATCGATCCTATTGGTATGAATTTGATAATATTTGAATTGGAAGATCACATCTCAAGACTCCCTCATCAATTAGCTTTTCAAATACAAGTAATTATGGAAACTAAGAATATTTGTCGAACTGTTGTTGATGAAGGAGCTTCGACTTGCGTCATGTCAGTCACCTGTTGGAAAGCCATTGGCTCTCCCGCCCTTACCGAGTCACATAACACGTTAAATTTTTTTAATGGTATAGGATATTAACCTTATGGTGTTCTTCCTGCATTATCTATTGCGTTAGAAGGAAAAGCGATTACTATTGAGCTTGAGGTGTTTATGCACCTCTTGATTACAACCTCTTACTTGGCCGTAGTTGGATTGATGTTATGCACGCAGTTGCTTCTACTCTTTTCTTTGTGATATGTTTCCCTCACCAAGGTGAATTTTTTACGGTAGATCAACTCGCCTTTTTTAGTTCTGATTCACACACTAGTAATGTTCCATTTATAGCGAAAACACCTCATGGTTACGAGAATGTCGATGTGTTTTTTTTTAAATATTCATCGTTAATGGGCACCTTCCCCATTTCACCACCCGATATTCTTCCTCCTCTTGTCACTTATATTAACATGATTTCGACCAGTGTTAGCGAAATCCATGAGTCATATGACCCTTGGATTATACCTAGCTTGGAAGAATGTCATCGTTATGGCAACCAAATGCCACTAAGTCCGACTAAATTAGCTTACCAAGATATTCAATCGACATTTCCTTCTCCTCACTCTCTCTTTGATACGTCTTCTAATCCATTTCACACAAATTTTCACATTGATGAAACAATCATGGAAGTTATGTCCGTGGAAGACACACCATGGGATGATGGACATCATCATTCTATCCTCTTCCTCAAACCTGAGACTATCGAGAATTACCAACAGATTTCTAATCCGTCCACAGTTATTACTTTCCCCCCAGTTTCGGAACCAACACATGATGTTTTGTATGAAGGAAACTTGGGAAACATTTCACCCACTATCCCTCTAGATATTTCGATTAAGCCTGGAATTGTGGAAAATGTTAACATAGGTGCCTCATGTTCTCTCGATGAGATCCAAACTTACAAGGCCCTTTTCCAAGAATTTCGTGATGTATTTTCCTGGAGTTACGAAGAGATGCCTGGAATTGGTCCATATATCATTGTACATGAAATTAAGACATATATTGATGCTAAGCCTGTTCGACAACGACTTCGCCCAGTTCATCCATGAAAAATCATTGTAATCAAAATTGAAGTTGAAGAACTTCTTAAAGCTAGTTTTGTCTACCTTATAGCATTGACTGATTGGGTGTCCAATCTTGTTCAGGTCATGAAGAAACAGGGAACGATCCACGTGTGTGTTTATTATAGGGATATTAATAAGGCTTGTCCTAAAGATAATTATCCAACCCCTTTCGTCGACCTGATTGTCGATGACTGTGCCGAAAGTGAAATCTTCTCTTTGATGGAAGGATTTTCCGACTATAATCAAATAAATATTTTACCCGTGGATCAGCACAAAACCGCCTTTATTTGTCCTTGGGGTACCTTCACGTACTGTAAACTCCCTTTCGGTCTTAAGAATGTTGGTGCGACTTTTCAAAGAGATATGTCTTATGCCTTTCACAATATAAAGCATATTGTACAACCTTATCTTGATGATTTACCGGAGCATTCCATGCATCATCAAGATCATTCAACACACTTATGAGCTATTTTCCTCTAGTGTTGGTATTACCGTATACGATTGAATCCACATTAATGTGTTTTTTATGTGGAGTTTGTACGACTCCTAAGATTTATTGTTTCCATGCATGGGATCCGGGTGGATCCGTTGAAGGTTGAAGCCATCATCAATTTGCCTCCTCCTTCTACCTTATGCCAACTCTAAAGTTTGCAAGGGAAGACAAACTTTCTACGATGATTCATTCCTAACTATGCCAAACTAATGAAAGGTTTCACTCAACTTCTTAAAAAGGGTCATGATTTTGTGTGGGACGACACCGCCAACAAAGCATTTGATGCTTTGAAACTTGCATTAACCCGCACACCACTATTATTCCCCCCAGATTATAGTTGAGATTATTTATTATATTTGGTTGCTTCAGATCATACCATCGCCATGGTTATGGTCCAAGAGGATGATTCGCACGATGAACATGTCATTTAATATTTAAGTAGGAGTCTTACGACCTTCGAAATCAAATACATGCATGTGGAGAAATTGGCCTTGGTGGCTGTTCAAGTTGTCCAACGTTTTTGTTACTATATATTATTGTGCAAAACCATGATTATTTATGACTGCAACCTTATGCAACACATTCTTACACGACAATTGCTAGGAGGAAAAAAATCCAAATGGATTGTGATTCTCTAGGAGTTTGAGAAAGCCAATTCAAAGAAATATTTGGTATTTGCTGAGTTGATATGTGACCTTCTCTCCGCTGATACAAAAAGTGTGGTAGAAAATTCCTTTCCTAATGAATCTCTCTTTTTGATCAGTTTAAATGATATCCGGTATGGAAACATTATCATTTATCTCCAAACCCAAACTTTCTAGCCTGATATATCTCTTGTCGATCGTCGTCGTATTAGGTATCAAGCCCATCAATATATTATTCTTGGTGATACCCTTTACCATTGTTGTATTGAATTCATTTTTGGACGATGTATGACATATGATGAAGCTAAGAAAGCACTCAAAGAATGTCATTCTAGAGCAAGTGGTGGTCATATGTCTAGGTATGCCATTACCCAAAAGATCCTACGAGTTGGTTATTTCAGGCCTTCGCTTTTTAAGGATTGCATTCTCGCAGTGCAGAAATGCCACACTTGTCAAACCTATAATAATAAGATTTGATCTCATCCTGCTCCTCTCTATCTTGTAGTTCTCATTGGTCCATTTTATAAATGGGGCATTGAATTCATGACATGTAACCCTCACTCAGTCGGGGGGCATGGATACATCATTGTAGTTGTGGATTATTTCACTAAATGGGTTGAGGTGATGCCTACATTTGATAACACTAGGAAAACTGCACCATTGTTCATATTCAATCACATCATCACTAGGTTTGGTGTCCCTCAAGCCATCGTCACTGACCATGGCACCCATTTTCCCAATTTTATGATGTCTGAGCTTATCAATAAGTTGGGTTTACAACATGAAAACTCGACCCCTTATTACCCATAGGCCAATGGCTAAGTTGAAGCAATCAATAAATTTTTAACCACTATGCTTCGATGGATGGAAGGGATTCATAAGTCAAGTTGGAATACAATGATTTTTTCTGCATTATGGGCCTATCAGACATTAGTTAAATCTGCTATGGGGTTCACACCTTTCCAATTACTATATGGTATCAAAGTCGTTTTTCCAATTGAATGTGAAATTATATCTCTGAAGCTATCCGTCGAACTTCTCCCCAACACCAGAGCCGAAGAAGAATGTATGTTGTATTTAATGCAATTAGACGAGACTCGTCGTGATGCTGCGTTAGTAATAGAAACCCAGAAGAAACGCGTCAAAGCTCAATACGACAAACATGTTAAACATCATGTTTTTTTTTAAGGTGATTTGGTTCTCCTTTATGACCAAGATCGTGATTTGTTGGGGGCAGGTAAATTCAAGCCCATGTGGCGTGGTCCTTATATCGTTAAATGAGTGTTAGAGAAAGGGGCTTATGAGATGGTTATGATGGAATTCCTTTAGGTGAACCCAGAAATGGGCTTTACCTAAAGAATTACTATGCTTAAAGTGTTTTTCATGAGTGCTTTGTACTTTAATATATCATACTCTAGTGTGATTTTTGTCGTTTCTTTTTCTGCCCTCAAATTGCTTACCTTGCCTTATGCTTGGTTTCTAGATGTCGACGTTCTCGCTGCCTTATATTGGCTTTGCTGATGGTGCTAGTTGCAGTACTCAAAATCTCGCGTCTGTTGCGTGGGCAATCTATGCACCTACGGATGAGTTGATCAATCTACGTGGTATCTTCCTTGGTCATGCAACTAACAACATTGCAGAATATAGTGCGGTCATTGAGTTATTAACTGACGCCATTTCACTTGGCATCCGTCATCTAATTGTACGACTTGATTCTCAACTCGTGGTGCTGCAATTAACCAACATCTATTCCATCATAAGTCCTACACTATTACAAGTATACTTGAGAATTTGCCTCTTGGAAAGGAATTTTTATTACATTGAATATCAACACATTCCTAGATATCTAAATACATTTTTATTACTATGCTTAAAGTGTTTTTCATGAGTGCTTTGTACTTTAATGTATCATACTCTAGTGTGATTTTTGTCGTTTCTTTTTCTRYCCTCAAATTKCTTACCTTGCCTTGTGCTTGGTTTCCAGATGTCGACGTTCTCGCTGCCTTATATTAGCTTCGGTGATGGTGCTAGTTGCGGTACTCAAAATCTTGYGTCTGTTGCGTGGGCAATCTATGCACCTACRGATGAGTTGATCAATCTACGTGGTATCTTCCTTGGTCGTGCAACTAACAAMATTGCAGAATATAGTKCGGTCATTGAGTTATTAACTGAYGCCATTTCACTTGGCATCYGTCATCTAATTRTACGAMTTGATTCTCAACTCGTGGTGCTRCAATTAACCAACATCTATTCCATCATAAGTCYTACACTATTATAAGTATACTTGAGAATTCGCCTCTTGGAAAGGAATTTTTATTACATTGAATATCAACACATTCCTAGATATCTAAATACATTAAGAGATGCTTTAGCCAATTAWGTTTTAGATAGACATTTGCGCAATTTATAAATCSAAACACAAATACATAAAGACAAGTAAGCCGGTAGAAGTTTTGTTTTATAACGCAAAAAGTTACAAAAAAGGTGTGTCYCGAGATCAAAATATTGAAGCACATGGCTTCATATACATATATATCATGGATGTTGCTCATGATAACAAACYACTGCCYRTGCTAGACGATGGAGAAGTCGACCAATGRATGTTGAAACACCAACAATATGGCATTGGTAACGTTGAGGTAACTCATCCACAGTAATGTCAGGGATATCCATAGTCAATCCCTCGAGGTTRTGTTTGATCTCCTCGAGATCCTYGACCACTACTCCTMRACCTGTCATTGCACMTCCCTCTCCATGTCTCTAGATTGGAGAAGACCCTGGAGGTMTRAAAGGYGCCACATCTGYATTTTGAGAGATTTCGATTAGTCTTAGATACAWAACATAAWWWWTTTATAATTAAAATGAAAAAAACAATATATAATRAAAATTCCTTTTTACCTATCTCTCCCCAATGTGAACCCTTGGGTAGTGCCAAGTCAAGATCACCACAKAAATCATCCCTGGAATATGYGTAATCCTCGATCATGATAAGTTGATCCCTCAACCACTGGAAAAAGGTCRGTYTATACGTAACAAYTGGGATGCCACCATGTCRTGCCATCAAGTYGACCCACCTCTTCATGTGAGGATCCTGTGGAGYARGCAYACCCCAATCCACATTTTGGAGACACAGTAGTGGAACCCTTTCTAGGAAAAAGGACACCAAAATAGATCCATACCCAAATTGTTTCAGCCGACCAATCCTGCACTTTGTTAATTGTTTTTTTCATATTCTTGAGGAGGCCCTCACACCAGTTGAAGACTCGAGGCTCCATGCACTCGATGGCGTATTGAAACTGACTCTGCAAGGCCATATGTGGAGTTTCACTCCCAGCTACACATGTGATGGTGAAGAGTATGGTCCTCAACAATAAGTCAATGGCGTTCTTTATGGGCACTTTACCACTATGTTTCTCTGTACCAATCGAGTAATGGTTAGTGACATAGTAATCCATTTTCTCACCTCCTCCTCTACCTCCTGATAGTGAGACTCAATCCCCATGATGAGACAATCCGGTCAAGAAGTAAAATGTCATCAATCTCCAAAGTGAGTGTATGAACCCCAACATTAAAAACTTGTTCATTCACGCCCCACATTTGGACTAAGTGCTCCAATAGAACTAATTGGGCCCTCATGCCCTGCACTTTAAAAAACTTAAGCAAGATGCACTCCTGGAGTGCCATGAATGTGTTGGGATCATTCCCTACAATGTAATCTTCCTCCTCGTGCTCTCTTTCCCACCATTCGAGCATGATGAACTATGGAAAGTCTGTCAAAAAACATTTAAAGATGAATTAGTTCAATGAAAATTTGAAATTGGGAGATTCTCTAGTTCTTTCTTTCTTTTTTATTTTTGAGTTGCAGTCATCACAGGTCCCAGGTTTACCATAGTGCGTCGTCGTCTCACCTCATCAGTGTAACCCTTGCGATGATCCTAGATCATCGTAGTTCATGATATGGAGAGCATGCGACGATATGGAGGCACTCTCTCTTTTGAAAAGTTTCCCACAAAACTAAAAAATAACCATAAGAATCGAATGAAATTGCTATAGAAAGAGAGAGGGAAGGAAGAACACCAACCTCAAGGAGACAGCTTGAGAAATCGTCCACGAATCGTGCCAGAATCATCGCTTGAAGATCAAGGAAAAATAGGGGTTTTGACACTAGTTTTGGTGAAAATACAAATGAAATGGTAAAATGAACTTGTTTTTGACTTATTTAACCTATTTTACCATTTTTGACCTAAAATTAAATTAATTTTCACTATTTTTCACCTATGTTAAAACCTAATGAACATTTCAAAGTGTCAATTGTTGGGTTTGCATTTTGACTGTTTTATTGCGATGATTGAATCCTTTTTGCACCGATATTATATATGATATTGCCCATTTTGAAGGAGTTTTCAAATGTTTTTATATCGATTCATCATGGATTCATATAAGGTATGTGTAATTGATGTTTTACAATGATTTTGAGCTCAATTCAGTTCAGTTTGATGTTTACAAGGATTTAATGCATGATCTGTGTGTAACAGGGTAAAATCAAGGTATGATCCTCCATCCGGTACCTCGTCCGACACTTCATCTAGCACCCCATCCGGTACGCGATCCGACACTCCATTCGGCACACGATCCAACACTCGAAGCGCAGAGGAGTTGGCGGTTGGTGCATTGGCGTTCTGTGGTGGACGAATCAACGATCTGGGTTTTGTGCCCCCTCGTGGCCTCCAGCTACAAATCTCATTACACCTTAGATTGGGCGGTTATGCTGATCGTTGAGTGGATCACGGATTTTCTAGAAGCTGAAGCTGTTAGAAGCTCATTTAATGAATTTTCCATTTTTAGAGGAGGTCGACCCTTCCAGTGGTCAACCTCTTGAGCTGTAATTTACCTGTAAATACCAGTAGTAGTGGAAAGACCACATACATAATTTTTTAAGAAGAGTTTCATTGTGTAATTCATACATTTTTTTGCAAACTTGTGTTCTAGACTTTGTTTTAAATAATGACATAATCGCATTGAGTTAAGCCTGCATTTTGTTGTTGAAGAGTAGCCACGACCTGCTGGGGGGCCCACCAGTGATCTGGGTGATTGTATAGATATATCGCGTGTTTATCTCATTTTCTTAGTTAGAATTTACATTGTTTCTGTGTTGTATGTATCTTTTAGTTTCAATTACTATGCATGCTAATTGTAATTTAATTATCTAATTCGTCTTTCTCTAAATTGCAGATTGCTTATAGGAGCTGGTCATTTATCATGTTGTGTTTCTTACTTTTTAGCAATGAATTGTCCTACAGGATACTAACTTAGATCATGCATTGAAGTTTTAATTTGGTTTTTGCAAATTAAAATAGAGTATTACTTAGACAGAGGATTAGTTTAAACATAGTTTTAATTTAGGATCGTTTGCAAGCTTCAATGGATTAATAGTTGCAAGTTTTATTAGTTGTAATCAAGTTAAATTTAATTATCAGTTCAATTAAGTCTTCATAGATTAGTATGTTCGGATATAAATAGATTTTGGGGTTATGTTTCTAAAAGAATTCTAGTTTTGAAATCTGAGTTTTTATGATAGGATTAGTCCAGTTTAGATTATAAAATCTCAGTTATAGATTTGAATTGCAATTTTAATTAGAAGAGTGGATTTGAATTAAGATTTTTAATCATAAGTTCACGAGATTGTAAATTTGCTTGAATTAGCATAAGAGTGTTTTTTTTTAATCATTGATGATTGATGCATGAAGTTTAGAGATCACATGGATTCCCAAGATGCTTAGTGTTGCTTCTATGATGGCAAAGCTTTCGTTAGATTGCTTGATTCACACTTTCCATTTCTTTGTAGAAGTGAACATTGAATTAATCCCTCTTGAACT
Source organism: Picea glauca (assembly GCA_000966675.3). Classification (NCBI taxonomy): domain Eukaryota; kingdom Viridiplantae; phylum Streptophyta; class Pinopsida; order Pinales; family Pinaceae; genus Picea; species Picea glauca. The sequence continues at coordinate 37,128 of JZKD02S1927073.1, read as the reverse complement.
GTCACTAATATTCAGATGCCATCATGATGTTATTTGGCACCGAAGACATAATCATCATCTTTGAATTCTCTTTTTCTTGTTATTGCAAATTAGGAATAGTTTTGATTAATTAGGATCTGAATACAGTCATGATGCTTTTTGATTAAATAGGTTAATATTTCTCCTTTGCAAAATAGAAATGATTATGAGTTCTTCTTAAGAATAGAGTTCACTTGTTGAAATAGTCTTGATAGGTTAGTTGTCTTCTTGCTTTTTTGCTTAAAGATAAAAAGCTCAAAAGTAATTTACTTGTTGTTGCTCATTAGGTTGAATAGATTAACTTTTTTAAAGTAGGTTATGATTTGTTCTTTTAGAAATGATCCATCAATCTATTGTTTGAAGCTGCTTAGGGTAAATAGTACAAGCTCATTAATAGGTTTGCTAATTGAGAAAAATGAAAAGAGTAATCTCTTAAGTAGATTGATCCTTAGATAGACCATCCCCTTAGTTAGACAATACTTCCATTAGCTTTTTTGCCTTAGCTCATACAGTGCCACAACTCTAAGTTTACTTACCTCAGGTTGAAATTTAATTGAGTGATTTAGTGCATATAGAATACCCATCATTTTTGGCGCTGTTGCCGGGGAGTTGTCTCAAGGTAGGAAATAGTTAGGAAGTAGATAATTTCTGAACCTTAGCATTAGTTTGGTGGTGAGGGAACTTTAAGACGAGAGGTAAGAACCTATGCATCTATTATAGCATGTTCCCACAAACCCAATGGTATTTTTTCTTCTTTGATTTCATGAACAAACCTAGGGACCCAAAGGGCAAATACATTAAAACCAAACCACACCTTTCGACCAAGGTTCCTTTTAACCTTTTTGGATGAAGGAACACTCCACCCATAAACTCCACAGACTGATACCAAAAAGTAGGGGTTAGCTCAACCCAAAGAGCTAAAGAAGTCTCTGAAGAGACCAAAACAGGGAGCACTATAGATCAGAAAATTGAAGCATCAATAGTAGTGGGACAGGGGGCAAGACCACTCGAGCCTTCAGTAGAACCAACCAACACAACCTTTTTTTTTCACCATCATCAAGGGACCCTAACTTTGTGGACATCATTGACCCTGAACAGGTGACTACTCTGTTTGGTAGTTCAGCCAATATAATTGTTTCCCAAGTCGAAACAGAAACGTTGGCACCAATAGTTTCAACCGCCTCGAGTAAAGTTTCGGACATCCAAGCAGTAGAAAGACATTCCCATCAAAAAGAACCTTGGGATACTTTGTTATCTTCAAGATAAAACCTTTTAGGTACTCTCTCTTTGGAAACCAAACCAGTATGGATGATCGGGAGGATGACAACCATGTAAGATACAAGGAGGGAGAAGAATTTGGAAACCAAACCGAAACCACCTTCGGGTTTCCAATTTTGGACACCACACAAAATGTCAATATGAAGAACATCCCACTCTCAACACTATCCACCTTTTACGGTAAAAGAAGTGAAGACCCGAATACCTTCCTATTTGAGTTCGACATCTTTTGTAGGAGCTACAATTACTTAAAAGATGCCCATAAATTAAAACTTTTTCCTGCCACCCTCAAGGATTCTGCACTAAGATGGTTCATGGGGTTGGGAGAGTCCAGTATTAGGTCTTGGGAAGGCATGAAAGATATATTTCTTAAAAAATACCAATACTACTACAAGTCCAAGGATTCTCGTAATGACATTTTCAAAATCCAATAGTTAGAGGACGAGAATCTTGAGGATTACATGGAACGGTTTTCTTATATCTCGCAGAAATCGAAGTAACATGAATTTCAAGATGATGTAGTCGGGGCTCTTTTCCTTAAAGGTATTTCAGAAGAATAGATAGAGTCACTTAACCTAATGGCATCAGGTGACATATCCCATAAACCATTTGCTGAAATTTGTGAAATGTGTTGGAATTACTCGAGGAGTAGAGCCAAAATAGGGAAGAGTGTTCGGGATCCTTATAGTAGGAACCTAAAAGCAGTTGGTTTAGGTGGTATCAAAAGGGTAGAGATAGGGAACCTGTTAGAGAACTTCAAAACATACATCTTAAGTACAATAGGTTCCCATTTGGACACCCTAAATATTAAAAAGAAACATGAGGAGGAGAATGCAATAATGAACATATTTTGCCCAAGATGTAGGAGGAAGCATTCCTGAAGGGAATTCCCATTAGATAATATTTCAGTTTGTGGCTTCTGCACTGAAGAGAACCCAACTGAAAAGTGCCCATCATTGCCTGGTTTGTTAGCTATCTACAAAAGTGGGGATACTGGGGAGTCCTCTTATGCACCTAGGAGGCCATGGCAACCTAGGATTCAACCTACATACCCGGATCTACAACCTAAGGTTCCACCTTATTATCAACAACCACAATAGTGGAACTCACCGATTTGTAAAGAATGGTCTACACAATATCACCATCCTTAGCTACAAGGATGGAGAGGAGGGCATAACTAAGGAAACCCTCCAGCTCCACCTGTCCCTATGCCCACTCATCCTTAACCCTAGTTTCCACCGAACATCCCACAACTTTTTCCAGGTTTTGTTCCCCCATCTTTACCTCCTATTCCACAACAACCGCAACAATACCAGAATGCAAGCTCCCTAAGAATGACATTATTACCAACACAACTAGTGCCCAACCCCAATAACAAACCCACTCAACCTCTTCACAATGTTGAGATGCAAGCCTTTTTGACGTATGTTATTTCTCCTGTTCCATTGCAAGAGATTTAACTAAGGTCAAGAAAAGTTCTGAACAGGTAGAGGCATTCAATAGTCATCCGGGAAGAAGAAGAAGAGGAAACACCCAAACAACCCACGGATGACACTAAGTTGGAAGATTTTATCATTCCTAAAGACCAGGAACCCAAGCTTCCCCAAAATGAACCTTCATAAATTACAAAGGCCCCTCCTTATCCATAAATATTAGTGATTGAGAAACCTACCACTTGACTGTAATTTAACATTTTGAATGAATTGAAGAATATCCGTGTCAAAATACCCTTGCTACAAGCCATACATGACATTCCAATTTATAGTAAGGTGGTCAAATAATTGTGTATTAGGAAGCTAAGAAGGAATCAAAAGGATCCTCCAATAGTACATTTGAAAAGAGAACTCTCCGAGTACATATCAGAGCAACCCAAGGTCGCAAAATATGGGAACCCAGGGAACCCCGTAGTAACCATAACCATTAATCGGGTGCCCATCGAAAACACTCTCATAGACCTAGGGGAAACCATTAATGTTATGACTATTACTACCTTGGATGAATTACAGTTAAAACCTCTTCGTAGACCTACCCCAACTATTTAGGAATTAACAGATAAGACAAAGGTTATACCTGAAGGAATCCTGGATGATATCATAGTTACATTACCTTCATGGGAGTACCCAGTAGAATATCTTGTCATTCATTCGAAGGATCCTACCAAAGGGAATCCCATTATTTTGGTAAGACCTTGGTTGGCCATAGCCAATGCATTTATTGGCTATAGAGAAGGTGAAATGACCATCTCAAATGGACTTTCTATACAGAAGCTCACCATATACCCACCATCTCAACCCATCACGGAAAATATATGGTGGCTCGAATGTCCATATGAGAATGAGGACTGGGAAGAACCCGTGTTTCCAAGTGATCATTCCTGGGCACTTCAGGAGAAAACCACAGAAAATGTGCTAAACCAATTTATTTCTGCTATCACGTGTGTTGATTTTCCACAATCTTTTCCACAATTTGAGTACATGTTTGGGGAAGAATTTAAGGAACAGTTGGACCCATCGATTTTGTCTTCGACATATTTTATTTTTGAGATAGATGAGTCTATGACATCTTATACCATGCCCTATGAGATTATTCCAGGGAAATTTCTACATATAAATTCTAGACTAGATGCAAACCAACAAAAGCAGTTAGTAAATGTCCTTAAGAAACAATCACTGACATTCACCCAAGAATACACTGACATGAAGGGCATACACCTTGACACATGCATTCATCACATATATACCCATGCAGAAGTAACACCTGTTAGGCAACCCCAGAGAAGGATGAATTCGACACTCAAGGATATAGTAAAAGAGGAGATACAAAAGTTATTGAATGTCAGATTTATCTATCCCATCTTTGACAATAAATGGGTATCCTTGCTTGTAGTGGTTCCAAAGAAAGTAATTGGGAAATTGAGAATTTGTGTCGATTTCCGGGAGCTTAATAAGGCCACTCTAAAGGATTATTTTCCTCTTCCTTTCATTGACCAAGTCTTGGATACCCTTTCAAGAAAGAAATACTTCTCCTTTTTAGATGGATATAGCGGGTACAACCAAATTCTCATAGCACCCGAGGATCAGGACATGACTACCTTCAATTGTCCTTGGGGCACCTATGCATATAGGGTCTTACCATTTGGGTTTTGTAATGCTCCTGCCACATTTCAATGGAAAATACTAGGGATATTTGTTGATCTTATTCATGATTGTGTGGAGGTATACATGGATGACTTTACAATATATGAAAATACTTACTAGGAAGCCCTAGATAATCTAGAAACAGTCCTTATCAGATGTAAAGAAATGAACCTATCCTTAAATCATGAAAAATGTAAAATGTTGTTGACTGAAGGAGTGGTCTTAGGACATCACATTTCATTTGAAGGGATTAAAGTCGATCCTACCAAGATTGAGGTAATCGTTAGACTTCCACTCCTCAAGACTCAAAAAGAGGTAGGAAGATTTCTTGGACATGACGGATACTACCGACGATTTATTGAAAATTTGACAAATATTGTTGCACCCATGTTTGGATTGTTAATAAAAGATGTTGATGATCAGGGGATCAAATTTTGCTCAAAAATTCAAAGTGCTCAGAATCGCTTCAAATCGAACAAGAGCGTAGGCCTCGTCGTTGCAAACCCAACGCAACTCATTTAGTCTTAGATAGATGTCGGGAGCGAGAGATATTGCGATCTGTTCGAATCGTCAAATAGGCAAAAAAAGGGACGCTGACTGTGTAGTCCGTACAGGCTGACGTGACATGGCCGTACGAACGTACGCTGATGTGGCATGTGGTGATGTGGAAGTTTTTGATTGGCAGATGTGGTTGAATGGTGTTTCTACACGTGGCAGTATGTGGTTGGTGGTTTGGTGCCACGTGGCCCAGTCATGGGCTGCCATGTGTCACCGATATATTGGTTGTTTGATCAAAATATATTGGAGTCCGTGGGGTTCAAACCGCGGACCTCCCCACCATGTAAAGCCTTCACAAAGTCCGCCCGACCAACGTACCACCGTTTGTTCCTTATTGTATATATGAATTGATTTGTATTTAAGTTTGGTTCATGTTGCATTTGGTGGGGGGTCGGGCCGGGGCTTAGCCCCGACCCGTGGTCGTGTTGTTTATTACATGTGACCATATATCACACGGAGCATGTGCGCGGAGTTGTGTTTTGAATGGAGACCGTGGCTATATGCCTAACCACATGTGACCACAACCGGGAGCGCGCAGGAATGTTCAAACGGTTGTAACGGTTAGCCCTTTTTACAATGCGCAAGGTCGTATGGACTCTCATATGCCCGAGTGCTAGGCAGTTAGGGGCTGGCGCACCCATAACCGTCCTACTGTTCACACCGTTAGCGTGGTTGCGTTCGGTGCCGGGTTTTCACGCTTTAAATTGCGTGTGTGCCAGGTTGAATGAACAAGGGTGCATTTTGTAGACGTAGAGACAACAAGCTTGAAGGGGAGACTTCAAAGAATCCTAACTTCTTCGTTTTTTGGCCAAACGAGGTGCTGAAAAAGCCTAGCTAGGGGTTTTTGGACGCTTTGAAGCCATTGGAGCAGTCTGTTGGTCAATTTGAGCATTGTAAAGTATGTTTTTGAGCACTTTGAGCAATTAATAATAATGATCCATTGGAAGCTGGACCAAGAGATGTAGACCAAGAGAGGGGTGAACTCCTTTATCAATTGTTATGTTTATGTGCTTATGTTCATTGATTATGCTGCTGTTTATATGCATCTTAAATGAGTAAATCCTTTTTATAATGTGTTGCAAAGTTGATCCATTTGATTTTAACACACAAACTTTACTTGCAAATATTTTCAAGTTTACAAGTCTTCTTCATTTTTAGATCAAGTTGGTATCAGAGCATAGGTTTTTGAAGACTTGATTGNTTGCAAGTGTTTTGTTTCTGATGCTCACAAGGTTGAAACTCACAAGAGGAGAAGGTCAACTTGTGGAGCCAAGTTCTCATCCTTCAAGGAGGAAGCATATACAATCACCGCAAGTTTCAAGGAGACATTCACCAAGTATGGCTCATGAAGAAAGTCATGAACATGTTCCTACAGAAGATGAAGATCTCAGAAAGGCTGTCATGGAGATGAGAGAGATGATGAAGATCTTGATGGAAAGGAATGCATTGTTGCAAGGTGAAGGCTCCAACCCTTCAAAG
>JZKD02S1927073.1:0-14121 GCA_000966675.3 Picea glauca | reverse complement strand
CAACTGGTAAGTTGCAACTTGCCTCTTAGAAAATGAGCAAGTGTGTTGTGTGATAAAGTGAGGCGCTAGCCTCTCTATATATACAAGTCTGGCACATGTGAAGGGTCTTCACTGGCAGGGCTGAATTCTCACTCTGGGTGGGTAAACCCACCTTTATTATATTTCTGTGTCTCAATAATAATTGCTGGGGCTGACTTCTTATTCTTCATATTACAATTGTCCGTTGACCAATCCGCAAAAGGGGATTTGGTCCTAATACAATTACCGACATGATTAATCCACAATGGGGATTAATCCTATGAATAAAATAACAACAATAATAAGAATACTCTTTGTAGTTACATTATTTCAACACCTTTATTCTGGGTGGAGTTCAGTCCCAGCTTGAGGGTGATTCACTATTGAGAGTGATGAACAGTGTAGTATATGGTTGGGAGGTTCATGGATGGTCTGTAAGCAGTTGGTGACAGTCTTTCTAAGATAAGTACCAATTGTATGATATATGGATATGCTGTTTTGTTATTTACATGCCTATGCTACAATTTTATCATATATGTGACTATGATTGCTTGTGTGCTTATGGGTAATTTCCTATAAAAGATGCATATCGGTAATTACTATTATTTTAATATAAAAGTCATATGTTACAAAAAGTAATTGTTTGTTTATGTTTAGATGTAAAGCTTGGAAGAAGTAGGTTGTCAGGCCCGTGAGCAGTTCTATGAGTGAGAGAATTGCTGGGGATTGATTTCCGTAGGTGCTAAACTGCAGCTACAACGCTTTGAGACTTCTGGTTCGGCCTGTTGCTGAAGCCCTAGAAGGGAAGTGGGGTAGCTGAGGGACTGTTGAGCAGAGAAGGGGCACACTTCCTTGGGTGGGACGGGCATGTGGGGAATGAGAGGTTGTAGGATGTTAGTTGAGTGAGCACCTGAGACAGAGTCTTTCCTGTTGTCCATGAGCCTTAGACTGGATAGGAATCCCTTTACCCTGGGTGGAGTTCAGTCCCAACTCGGGGGTGATTCAATGTTGAGAGTGATGAATAGTGTAGTCTATGGTTGGAAGGTTCGTGGACGGTCCGTAAGTAGTTGGTGACAATCTTTCTAAGATAAGTACCAATTGTATGATATATGGATATGTTGTTTTGTTATTTACATGCCTATGTTATGATTTTATCATATATGTGACTATGATTGCTTGTGTGCTTATGGGTAATTTCCTATAAATGATGCATATCGGTAATTACTGTTATTTTAATATAAAATTTGTATGTTACATAAAGTAATTGTTTGTTTATGTTTAGATGTAAAGCTTCTGCGAGCGTGTTGTATGTATATGTTTTAGTTGCATGCATTCTAAAGAGTAAATTTAGGTGACATTTCTTAGTTGACTACTGGGTATGCTACTGTATGTTCCACAGTATGGGAATGAAAGTGTTCCCTAGAGTAGCATGGCCCGACCTGATGGCTGGGAATGTTACCAACTGACGTCAGAGTATGAGTGGTTTCTCTGAAGTGGTGTACCCCGGCCTCAGGTTGGTCGGGGGGATCGCTACCGTATGGTATCAGAGCCTCAGTTCAACTCTGAGCTTGGATGGGCCAGAAGGGTGCAATTGAAGTGAATATTCACAAAAAAGTAACTTCGAAGTGACCAAAATTAGAGTCATAGAGTGTCCTTGGAAAAGGTTGACGTACTGACATGCGTGGTAAATTTGGCATCGTGCGGAAAACCATGGCGTGCCAGTGTGCGCGGTAAATTGTGGCATCGCGCAGAATATTATTATGTGTATATGCATGTGCTGAAATTAGCCTTGCGCGGTAAGCACACACATAGTAAGGTGCACATGGGGTGCGCAAGTATTGCTTAATGCAAAGGAGTTTTGTTGGTATGCGCATAAGTATGAGTATAAGTTGTTTCGCGACGGTGTATTCAGTAGTGTGCATATATATTTGAGCGTGAAGGAATATGTTAAACTTGACATGGTGCATGCATAGGACGAAAATGCATGTGGAATATTGATGCACAGTATTGAAACTGTGTGTAGTGGATATTGGCGCACAATGACAGAGTAGTGCGCGTAAGTAGTTGGTATGACGAAGAAGAAATGCACAGTAGATTTAGGTGCGCGGAGAAGCGTTTACCTTGTAATATTGCTATGCACGATAATATAAATGAATAGGTCAAGTTAATGCATGTGAAGTCACTTGGAAGGTGAGGAGTCTGAGTTTAAATTGCATAATAATAAAAGAAAAATAAATACATAACCGCATTGAAGCATTAATTAAAAAAAATTCCGAATTTTAATTTCTTCCGATTTAGACAGATGAAAATAAAATATAAGATTACAAGAAAAACTTATTATAAAAGAAAACAAGAGTCATAACATCACCAGATAGAAATTGTAATAAAGCAGTCTAAAATCCGTTTCTGTATTTATATAATCATATTATTCACAAAATTACAAAAGGGTGATGACAACAGTTAGCCTGTTGTAAAAAGGGTCGTTGAAGAACATGCCTATCATCTCTTGTACTCTTTACCTCCACTACCTACTATTCAAAATTCGCTGAGACATGCTTATCTTAGTTGAAGACTTACTTTAGCTTAGCGATCTCCGCCTTTAAAGAAGAGTCTAACCAGACCGTTTGATTTTCTCCAACACATTCGGCCGCTTAAACCGTAGGTTCCTCCTTATTATGACGCTTACTCATTTTCGTCTTAGCGACTGTCATGTTGATGACTAAATCCTTTATAGTGGGATTCAACCTGACTTCCAATCGCGATTCTATAACCAACTCTGTGTGAAACTTAGTTGCTAGAAGGTGCCCAAGGACCCTTTCCTCCTTATTCGTAGGAAAGCCTAGCATGTTGCTCGAATAACCAGTCTCACTCGACTTAGCTTTGTCCATGTATCTCAGGTTGGGGATACCAAAATGTGTCTTTATAGAGAGCAGGAAGTCGAGCAGCTTGAAGATTACTATGGTTATGGATACACAGATATCTTCATACTTGGGGAGTGGTAATTATAGAACTCCATTTATGAAGCGCAGTCAGATTACATACAAAGAGCGTTGGGTTGCCATGCTCTACCAATCCATTTCGAATGATTAGCTTTTGAGTTCGTTACATGGCAGCGTTTAGTTGACATCACATGGCTGCGAAGTACCGAACGAATGAAGCAGGGTGATTTGACTAGCCATTGCCCACTCCACGAGTGGTGGATTTGACATGTTGAGACACATAATACCGCGTTTTGGCGAAAGTGGTTTCGACAAAACCACCTTCTTGCGCAAGTGTATCTCGGAAGGCACTGCGCGTCAACATTCTCGAGACTTGGGTCTTATCTAAAATTTTTGTGGTGATAACACCAGGAAACCAGGAGTGATAATGCTAATGTGTATGTTGAATCGAAATGGTGCATATTCTCATGAATTACTGATTTGTTAGTCTGATTAGTTTCGATGGCTGCACGTTTTGCAGAATTAACAACAACTCGGTCGGGTCAGGCTAGTGTAGAGTCCATAGGAATGGAAGAGGCATAGGGGAATTACAATCATCCATAGAAGAGCAGAGGGATGGATGTCCATTTGGGCATGGAAGGAACGAACTCCAATGGACATGGAGAAGAAAGGAATGAAGATATGAATATGGCTGAGACCATTAAGAATTTGCAGAAGGATGTCCAAAGCCATAAAGATGATAATGAAAGGCTTATGAAAGCCAAAGAGAAATAGGATGACTTCAACATGAAGCTATTGGAAGGTTTGAACAAAATAGAGAATCAATTGGTTAAGGAGAGTGACTCAAGTAGATCTGAGAGTCACAAATCTTCAGAGGAGAATGGAGAAGTAAAAAGTGCTAGTAGACATCACCATCATCCCCATAGGCATTCCCATAAGAGAGCAGGCAACGACTCAAGTCTATCCCCTGTCAGAAGGTATAAGAGATCTTGGGTGTATGATCTGCGAGGAGAAATGAACAAAATCAAACCTCCTACATTTGATGGTGAGCACAAGAAGGATGAAGATGCCAAAACATGGTTGCTAGGCATGAGGAAGTATTTTCAATTGCATAATTATTCTTCTCATGTTGAAGGTAGAATCACTATCTATCAACTCAAAGGAAAGACCTCCATGTGGTGGGATCAACTTGTGCAGGTACAACACATTGTAGAGAAAAGTGTTACTTGGAGAGAATTCAAGAAGTATTTTGAGAAGAATTACTTGACCAAGAGATACTATGACAAGAAAATGAAAGAGTTCTTTGAACTCAAGCTTGGAAGTACGACCATAGATGAATATGAGAGAAGGTTTCTGGAACTCTTGAAGTATGTATCTTTCATTAAGGATGAGACAATCAAGATTCAACGGTACTTAAGTGGATTTCCATCATTCATCAGTGACAAAATACAGTATGATGATCCCAAGACATTAGAAGAGACCATAAGGAGAGCTAAATTCTTATATGACCAGCTAAAAACAAGACTAGCTTTCCAAAAGGCTTGGGAAGACAATAAGAAATTCAAGATGGATAAGAGGAAGAAGGGATCTAAGTCACCATTCTTCAGAAATAATCCATAATGGCAACAAATGCATAAGAAAACTAGAGTGATTGACACAGGGAGTCAAGGGCCAAGACAACCACTTATGAAATGTTGGGGTTGTAAAGGAGACCATAGGTTCAGAGATTGTCCTCACAGAGGCGAAAAAGGTAGGGTTGTTCATAATGTACAATGAACTGAGACAGTAGAGGACATGGGAAAAAATGTGCCAAGGATTTATGCAGCCCTGGACAACAAGCAAGCAAAGTATCAGTCCCACATGATTGAAGTGGAAGGTATGATCAACAAACAAACCCTTGCTATTTTAATTGATTCATGAGCTAGCCATAGTTATATAGACCCTAAGATGGTGGAAAGTTTGCAATTGCTAAGAAGAAAGCATGTGAAATCCTGGTTGGTGCAACTGGATATAGGAGCTAGAAGAAAAGTTAATGAGATGGTTAAGTCCTACCTCATAGACATGAATGGACTAAATACCAGGGCAGATTTGAACATCTTACCCTTAGGTTCCTATGACTATTTAATAGGGATGGATGGGTTGGATCCACATCATGTTATATTGGATTTTCATACAAAGCATTCACTTGCTTGGATGAAGAAGGGAACCAAAGTAAAGTGTAGGGAATTCCCAGGGCAGTAACCGTTAGAGAAATTTCAGCACTATAGCTGAAGAAATGTTATAGAAGAGGATGTCAAATATTTGCTGCTCATATGGAGGAGACACCTAAAGACAAGGTGCCAAATTTGGAGAATTATGCAGTCCTGAAAGAGTTTGAAGATGTATTCAAGGAAGTACTAGGACTACCCCCAAGGAGAGACATTGATTTCTCTATAGATTTGATGCCTGGAGCAACGCTTGTATCAAAGACTCCTTACAGAATGAGTATACCAGAATTGAAGGAGTTGCAAATTCAACTTGAAGAACTTCTGAAGAAGGGGTATATACGCCCAAGTGTATCACCTTGGGGTGCCCTAGTATTGTTTGTGAAAAAGAAAGATGGAATGTTAATATTGTGCATTGACTTCAGACAATTAAATAAAGTGTCTGTTAAGAAAAAATATCCTCTACTAAGGATTGATGACCGCTTTGATCAATTGAAGGATGAAAGGATATTTTCAAAGATAGATCTCAGATCAAGACACCATCAGGTAAGAATTAAAGAAGAAGATATTAACAAGATCGCCTTTAGGACAAGGTATGGTCATTATGAGTTCACAATGGTACCATTTGGATTGTCAAATGCACCAGCTGTTTTCTTGTGCTTAATGAATGGTGTTTTCCGAGAGTATTAGGACAAGTTTGTCATTGTCTTTTTGGATGACATTCTTATATATTCCAAGTCAGAGGAAGAGCATGAACATCATTTGAGGATGGTGTTGCAAGTATTAAGGGAACATCCGTGGTATGCCAATTGAGCAAGTGCTCATTTTATCAGAAACAAATTCATTATTTGGGGCATATCATCTCAAAATATGGGATAGCAGTGGACTGTGAGAAGGTAGAATCCATCAGAGAATGGTCAGCACCAAAGAATGTGATAGAGGTCAGATCTTTCATGGGCCTTACAGGTTACTACAGGAGATTCATTGGAGGATTCTTAAAGATAGCACACTCAATCACTTCCTTGCAAAGAAAGGGTATGAAGTTTCAGTGGACGTCAAACTGTGAAAGAAGTTTTCAACATTTGAAACAATTATTGACAAGTGCTCCAATACTAAGGATTACGGACCCAAATGAAGATTTCATTGTATGCACAGATGCATGTAATGAAGGACTGGGTGGAGTCCTCAGTCAAAATGGATTCGTGATATGTTATGAATCAAGGAAGTTGAAAGAGCATGCAAGAAACTATGCCACTCATGATTTGGAGTTGGTAGCCATAGTACATGCCCTGAGGAAATGGAGACACTACCTCATTAGAAAAAGGTTTGAGTTAAGAACATACCACAATGGTTTGAAATATTTATTTGATCAACCAAATCTAAATGCTAGACAAAGCATATGGTTAGAATTTCTAAGCGAATATAACTTTGATAAAAATCATATCAAAGGGAAAGAAAATAAAGTGGCCAATGCACTCAGTAGGAGGGTGCATGAACTACGTGCTACAACCATCAGCATGTATCAGACTGATGTTAAAACCAAAATTTTGGAGGCTGCAAATACAGATCTGCAGTACAGAGAATTGGTAGCAATGCTACAACAGGGTAAGATACTTTGGAAGATGGATATTTATAAGTTGGGAGTAGATGGAATACTGCTGCACAAGAACAAAATTTTTGTACCAAATGTCCAAGACTTGAAACATATAATTTTGCATGAGATGCATAATGCTCCTTATGCAGGGCGCCCTGGATATTAGAAAGCCGTAGTAGTGGTCAAGAGCCAATACTTTTGGCCAGGTATGAAGAGAGAAATTGCATAATACATTGCTAGGTGTATGGAATGCCAGGAAGTTAAAACAAAGCATAGGCACCCAACAGGATTGCTGCAAACTTTGCCCATTCCTGAATGGAAGTGGAAAGTGGTGACAATGGATTAGTTAAGTCTTCACAGATTAGTATGTTAGGATATAAATAGATTTTGGGGTTATGTTTCTAAAAGCATTCTAGTTTTGAAATCTGATTTTTTATGATAGGATTAGTCCAATTTAGATTATAAAATCTCAGTTATAGATTTGAATTGCAATTTTAATTAGAAGAGTGGACTTGAATTAAGATTTTTAATCATAAGTTCATTTGTAAATTTGCTTGAATTAGCATAAGAAAGTTTTTTTTAATCATTGATTATTGATGCATGAAGTTTAGAGATCCCATGGATTCCCAAGATACTTAGTGTTTCTTCTATGATGGAAAAGATTTCGTTAGATTGCTTGATTCACACTTCCCATTTCTCTGTAGAAGTGAGCATTGAATTAATCCCTCTTGAACTGTCACTAATAGTCAGATGCCATCATGATGTTATTCGACACTGAAGACATAATCATCATCTTTGAATTCTCTTTTTCCTGTTATTGAAAATTAGGAATAGTTTTGATTAATTAGGAACTGAATACAGTCATGCTGCTTTTTTATTAAATACGTTAAGATTTCTCCTTTGCAAAATAGAAACGATTATGAGTTCTTCTTAAGAATAGAGTTCACTTGTTGAAATAGTCTTGATAGGTTAGTTGTCTGCTTGCTTATTAGCTTAAAGATAAAAAGCTCAAAAGTAGTTTACTTGTTGTTGCTCATTAGGTTGAATATATTAACTTGTTTAAAGTAGGTTATGATTTGTTCTTTTAGAAATGATCCATCATTCCATTGTTTGAAGCTGCCTAGGGTAAATAATACAAGCTCATTAATAGGTTTGCTAATTGAGAAAAATGAAAAGAGTCATCTCTTAAGTAGATTGATCCTTAGATAGACCATCCCCTTAGTTAGATAATACTTCCATTAGATTTTATGCCTTGGCTCATATAATGCCACAACTCTAAGTTTACTTACCCCGGGTTGAAAATTTAATTGAGGGATTTAGTGCATATAGAATACCCATAATTTTTGGTGCCGTTGCTGGGGAGTTGTCTCAAGGTAGGAAATAGTTAGGAAGTAGATCATTTCTGAACCTTAGCTTTAGTTTGGTGGTGGGGGAACTTTAATACGAGAGGTAAGAACCTACGCATCTATTATAGCAGGTTCCCCCAAACCCAATGGTATTTTTTCTTCTTTGATTTCATGAACAAACCTAGGGACCCAAAGGGTAGATACATTAAAACCAAACCACACCTTTCGACCAAGGTTCCTTCTAACCTTTTTGGATGAAGGAACACTCCACCCATAAACTCTGCAGACCGATACCAAAAAGTAGGGGTTAGCTCAACCCAAAGAGCTAAAGAAGTCTACGAAGAGACCAAAACAGGGAGCACTATAGATCATAAAATTGAAGCATCAATAGTAGTGGGATAGGGGTGTTACACAAGATTTTGGTCATCATGATGATGTATTGATAATGGTGTAATTAGAGTCTTCATTAGAACTTTTTCATGAGAAAAGTTACTTTCTTCTCTTTCCAGAAATATCATTTTTGAGGAAGGTTCGCAGGCTGCTAATACATTTGCCTGCGAGAATGTATGATTCTCGCAGGCTTCCTTAAGCCAGGGTGCGAGGGGTTCAAACTGTGTATAACTGCTAGGGTGCGAACACTTTCTAAAGCAAGGAAAAAGATGAGTTCTCGAAGTTTCTAGAAGGGAATCTTCTAGAAGGATGAGATGGCATTCAAATGGTTATCCTAGTACTGGATTCCCAGATATTTTGGGATCATTCTTATCCAAGTAACCAATTCATTCTCTCCTATATATTGAGGGAGTTCTCATGGAAAAGGTTAGAGGCAAACAAGGTTAAGTGAGACATTGGAGAATTGGTGAAAGACCGTGTGAAGGATTGATGCTACAACAACTAAGAACTTCAACAAGTTTATTAAAGGTGGTCGATCTTCTTCATACAAGAGAGCAAGTGTGTGTGTCAGAGCCAGGGGCCATTGAAAGGAAGTTTGCAACATCAAGGCTCATGTTGTAATCTTTACTTTCCATGAATATGATACAGTAATATGTCCCTTTCCCATAAAGCTGATTCTACTTTATTGTATAACTCCTTGATCATATACATAGATTCACTATTGAATAAATTGTGCTTTCTTCACTTCGATTGGTTTGTATTGTTTTGGTCTTGACTATACGAGAGAATTGGAGCAAAGCAGGAGCAACAAAGACCCAAGGAAGCGATCTTAAGGTATGTTCTTGGATCTAGCCTCCTAGTACATTCAATAGTTAAAATCTAGGGAAAGAGTATTATTCTGTCTTGTTTTGTTCTAGATCCAGGTGGATCTAGGGAGATCGGTTTGTGTCCGCACTTACGGATTTATCCAATAAAAAAATTGGCGACTCCACTGGGGAGCATCCCTTTTTCTTTGTGGCCTTTTGTGTTTTTCTGTGGCCATTTTCTCTAGTTTCATCTTTTTCTTGTCCTATTAGTCTCTGAGTCTTCAGGATATCCTGATAGACTTTCTGAGACCAGAAGCTTTTTTGAATTTTACCTCATTCTTCAAATTTTTGGATATGTTCAGGAATTCTCGCACTGCACTTCATTGCAGCCTACGAGAATTGATCAGGTTCACACCCTGCTCATAGGGTTCAGTGCGAGGTCCTCACATCTTGCTCAAAGGTTACCTGCGAGAATCAGTGTTTCTCGCACTGTGTCATATTGCTTGCTTGCGAACATTCTTTTTCAAAATTTTGAATTTGAGTTTTGATATTCCTGACTGCCCAGATCAGTTGGAATACATCTTTTGGGTTTCTTGGACCTCTGATTGATATATTTCTTGTTTTTGTTTGCATGCTTGAATAGTCTTAGGGTTTCAAGGCTTTTCTGGTCATTTGTGGCTTGAATTTCATTTCTTGACTCTTTGTGACAAAACCATTCTCTTGGACTTCAGTTTCTAAGTGTGTTTCATTAGTCAAGAACCAATGATTGGTTGAAGGTTAAGTTTGCTTGGTTTTCTCTTTTGCTTGTTAGTTTGAGAGATCATTTTCTTGTGTAATTGAGAAGACTACGTTGGTTTGCTCTTTATTTTTGCTTTCATTGAAAGAGGAGATTGGGTTATTCGTTTGTTTGTTGATTTGATTTTCTGTACTCTTGCTGTCATAGTCTGAGTCCTTTTTGAAAAGTGAACAACAAAAGGTTTTTCTTTCAAAAATTCTTTTCATTTTAGAAAACTTAGAAAATCAAATTATTAAGATTGTTGAAGTATTTGAAAAAGACACAATAGAGAATTTTCATTTGATAAATGATTGTTTGTGTTGGCATTTGAAAGGAAATTTTGCATTATTATTCAAGGTTGATTTAGAAAACTTTCTCTCTCTCCCATACGTAGGATTCATTGAACGAAAAGTGATACATTTCATTCTCATCCTTGCATTATTGGGTCAGAGTCATACAACATAAGTTTCACTTCCGTTACCTTTGAGTAAACAACAGCTTTTAAAAAACATTGCGTAATCATAAAATTTATCTAGTAACTCTTTTCTAGGGATCTTTTACACCAACATTTAGCTAGGCTAGTGCTTTGGAGTAGGAAGAGAGATACACTCTCCAAAATCTCAAAACACACAATAGCATATTGAGTTAGGGAGTGTTAAATTCCATTTGCAACATATTGTCCTAGGAAGCCCTTCTCACACAAGGGTCAAGCACTAGGTCACATTGATGTTGGTAGAGTTACTCACCCTGCTTTGTTGACATCAATGTAGAGATTGCACATATTACGGGGGTCACTCAGAGGTATACCCACAATGTTGAGTGGAAGCCTTTTGAGTTGATTTCAGGCTAGATACCTTGCCCTTGCGTGTGAATCAGATTGTCGACTGTTCCCCCAGGATTTACTGTTGTTTGTGGTGACCTTAGTGGCCTATCTCTCTAGGTTCTTACCCAAGGTGACTGTGAAGGGGAAAGTCTTCACGGTACCTGGAATTGATGTTGACCAAACTCACTCGGGCTCCTTGGAGGGTATACCCACGATTATGTGTGGGATCTTGCACCAGGGTGTAAGTCTGTTAAGCAGGTCGTCAGCGTAACTTTTCCATCCTAGCTCCACCCCTTCTCATCTCGTTGTTGCGACGTTGGATTTCATCACCAACTAGTGGCTTCGAAATTAGAAGGTCTTGTTTGCCTGGTGATTGCTTCTTCGATTTTGTTTACTAGCGCGTGTTGTTTGTTTCTCGAAGTTGACTCTA
Organism: Picea glauca; assembly: GCA_000966675.3. Taxonomy (NCBI): domain Eukaryota; kingdom Viridiplantae; phylum Streptophyta; class Pinopsida; order Pinales; family Pinaceae; genus Picea; species Picea glauca. The sequence continues at coordinate 2,796 of JZKD02S1927073.1, read as the reverse complement.
AGAATTTCTTCACGGAGCTTGTTACTTGTTTACAATTTCTCCCCCACGACGTTCACGTAGAATGCAAGGTTTATCTCCAGAGCATCTGGATGGTTCTCAACCCTTGCCTACTAGTACACCTGAGGGCTCTCCTCACCAGAGTGAGGTCCCAGTTGTTACCCCACCACACGTGGAAACAAGTGAAGTCTCAGTTGTCACCACACCACAAGTGGAATCAACTGACTCTCTAGAACCTTTTCGAATTACCAATACTAGAGAGGACTATCGCATTCGTCATGGTGAATGACCTTTTGTGCGATTAAATTCTTCCGGAGAAGCAGTTGTTACTTATTATGAATCAGCCGTTGGGCCTTTTCCCGGTGTAGAAGGTCAAGATCCTTTTTGGTTAGGTGATTTCCGTAGGGTCCTTTTTGGTACTGAGTCACCTACAGTTTACGAAATCAACCCCCCGGTGCTTTCTGAGACAGAGAATGTACCGGTGACTACCACTTATCAATTTATTCTCCCAGACGAGATGGCCCATCTCGCGAATACTACGAGTGTCCCAACCGGAGTTACTGCAACTAGTATTGCTCCTATCAACACACAACGCACACCCAATGTCACTCCGACACTACCACATGGCTATCATGCGTTGAATTCTTTGTTGAATGCTTCTGTTCCAACACCTCCGCAAACCCTAGCCGGTTCTCTAGGTGGTCCTCCTTTTCCTGGGCACCCTATTCCTGGTTTTATTCCGACACTCCCTCAATTTCCTTATGGCATTCCTAATCCTAGTGGCACAATACTGTCCGTTGCACCAAACTTGCAGATTCATATAGGTGGACAAGGTGGAACCACGCAACTTCCTCTTACCAGACATATTCCACTTACTACACAACCTACGATTGGAACACAATTTCTGGTTGGAACTCCACCTTCGATAGGGGGACCAACCCCACCTTTTGGACAAAATATACCCGATGCTTTGGCCCAGTATTGGAATCAGATGCTACAAAATCTTCCTCAAACAACTGGGGGGAAACATACTGTCCCTACTATCAGCCAACCATTTCCAGTATACCTAATCCTATTTGGGGTTAGGGTCATAATGCTCAAACTCAGGTCCCTACTCAAACTCAGGGTTACAATCCTTGGAACTACTATCCTTTCCAACCACTGCCGAATCAGCCTGGGTCATCCTACTATGGAAAGACTGCTTACGGTCCTACTGGTTTACACACGGGGCTTCCACCCCAAAGTCATCAGTACCCACAGGTGAATCGACAGTTACCTTTTCTTGCTACTTTGGATTTGCCAGATTTGTCTAGGATTCTAAATTATCCTATTCGTCACTCTCCCCAATGGCCCGTTATTCCAGCCAAGCTTCCATCGGACATTCCTAAATTCGATGGCAGGGTGGGAGAGGACCCAAAAAATCATGTTATGAATTTTCGCCTATGGTGTTCATCCAACTCATTGATGGATGACTCTATTCGTCTACGTCTTTTTCAACGAACCCTTATTGGTTCTGCTGCGAAGTGGTACATCGAATTGCCACGAGGTTTCTTCTCTGATTTTAACACCCTGGCTATGGATTTCCTTACACATTACCAGTTACCGATCCGTTATGATACTGGAACTGAGATTTTGACTTCCTTCAAACAGACTAAAGGCACTCATATATCAGATCATATCCATGAGTGGCGAAGGAGACGACGTCTCATAAAACTTGAACTTCCTGATCAGTTACTGGCAGAATGGTTTACAAAATCCTTTGTGAACGAAATTGGTAAGGACATTGCCATGGGTGGCGTTGTCATGGAAGAGTAGGCTATAAGTCGTGCTCAATATCTTGATCTCGTTTATTCGCAAATGGGAACACTTTATGATTTATTACTTGAGTTACCTCGTCCTGGTACTTCCAGTGCTTCAACTACTTCAGCTGCTTCGCATGCGGCTGATGGTGTGATTGGTACTACCCACGTCCACTCACATTCCGTTTCAAGTACAACCCCTAAATCTATTTCTTCTAATGTTCCAACTGCTCCGTCTCCTGCCACTCCTGTCGATAAAACTTCTGAGGTGAACGCCGTTCAATCTACCCCGACTGGTAAAAATAAATCAAAGAAAGGGAGAGGCAAGAATAAGGAGGTTAAAAATAATAATCAAACTGAGCAAACTAAAACCCCTCTTGTTGAAGATCAGGATAAGCACAAACCATGATACCCTTGCCTTATCCGTGGTGACGATCACTATACGAAGGATTGTCCATGACGTGCCGAGGTCACTAAGTTCCTTCAAGGAACACCCAAATCGTCTACACCGGCAGTCTTGTCCCAACCCTTCCCATCTCAATAGCAGGCTCAGTTGGTCATCCATGACCAACCATCTATGTCTACGACATCATATATTTTGATGTGTACTAGTGATTCTAAGGAGAACAACATTGCAATCACAACTAGAGCCAAAGATTATTCTCCGTCTAAGGATAAGGTTGAAGATTTACCTCCTGCGTTAGTACAACCCTCTCCACCGACTCCACCTACCAATGGTCCTCTTTATCTCGAACAACCGAGCCTTGATACAGCTCTGCGACCACCCCCAAAAGGTGTCGTTAAGAAATCGACTTTCAATCCTCATGCTCGTGCGGCCCAGAACTACAGTATTGTGGAAGATTTGGCCCAGGCACCTTCAACGATGTCTACCCTTGAAGTCCTTCAGTCTTGTCCTGCACAACGGAAGGCTCTGTTGAAAGCTATAGGTGGAATTGATCCAACAGATGTGAATTTAATAGTCTTTGACTTGGAAGATCAT
>JZKD02S1927050.1:10345-36144 GCA_000966675.3 Picea glauca | reverse complement strand
AAAATCATGGAATAAATATTACTTAATCATGGAGGATAGTAGTCAACTCTTAATTTGACCAAAATGGGGCATCATGCCTTCTCAATTCATAGGGCATGCAACAATATAGGGAATCCTTCAAGGCCAATACAAATTTTGTTACACTAAGAAGGATTTAATTTTTGTGGCTCAATGATTGCCATGATCACTTTAGAAGCTAATTCAGTCGACCTTGAAATCCCATATCATTCAAATTTATTTGGTTAATGAAAGGGTTATATGACCATACCTGGTGTACATGCTAACACTTGGGTTAATATTTGACATGACGAGGCTTCATTTCCCTTCATTTCTTTCAAAGGAAACATTATAAGTGAAAGCCTCCTCCAACAATTTCAAACAATTCAATCACAAGTGGTTTTGTTTCCAAAATCCACCCCCCCTCCACCATCAATTGATCATTTGATAAGGGGAAATGTTTCCCAATTCACTCCAAGACTAAAAGAGAGTATTCTCAAGATGATAGAACCCCCCAAAGAGAGAGCTTGTAGGCCATCTCCCTCACTTTTTCAAGGTGAAGTATTCCACTATGTATTTAGTTCTTTCAATTGGTGTTTAACACACAACATTGAAGCTCTTCCCCATCATAAAGATTTTCAAATGGTGTTAATCTGTCTTCATTTGATTTTTCATCCATTGATTGGTTCAAATTGCTTGGTACATGAGCCCCAAACATAATTAGTGTGGCCTTATATGCTAAATTTAGACTCTAGAACATGGCCTAGGCCACAATAACCATTATTGCTATAAAAAATGTTTAAATTGACACTATATATCGCTTATAGGCTAAATTATCTGTAAGAGGGACCTATGGAATGATATGGGGTCATGTGCATGGCCCATAATCCATAAAGGAGAATGTTATGGCTTAAGACTATGTCTTTTGGCCTTGGTAAACTATTATATTGCAAAACTCAAAATGGAAACCATATCCCACTTGTAGGACAAATATTCCCTATGGAGGTTTTATGTGGTGGTATAGAATCCCCACATAGCCCATTACCTATAAAGGGAAATATTAACACCTAATATCCTACATTCCATGCATAGAACATGAAATGTACCTAAAGAACCATCATTGGTGCACCAATCCTTGAAATGGTGACCAATGTCACTCATAGGTTAAATGGTGTCTAGGTTAAAGGGTCTCTATCTAGGGCATGTGTGGTGGTCTAAGACATCACATATGATCCATGAGTCCCTCAGACATTTTTTATGGCCTTAGACCATGGGATCCATCCTTGGTGATACAAATATTGAAATGGACATTATATCATGCTTGCATGCCAAATATTTCCTATGCAACCCCTCCTTGATGCCCTAGATATTTGCACATAAGCAATGAGCCCCAATGACAGTGTTACAATATAGGGTTGTGTGCATGAATTGTAAGCTATAAAGGAAAATTTTATGTCCTGAGAATTTTTATTTTGACCTTCGACCATGGCATGGCCTACGATAATCCTCCATCATGATGAAGATTCCCTTTGTAGGGCCTATGTGGTGGCATGGGGCCCCACACATGACCCATAATCCCTAGGAATGGTTATTATGGCCTAATACATGACTTTTGGCATGGAACCATTGTTTGTAGATGACAATGCATCCCCGACGTATTAAACCAAAAAATGACTACCATATCCTACTCATGGGGAAAAGATTCCTTATGGAGGGCCTATATGGCGGTTCAAGGTGTAAGTTTTAAACCTTTCACATTAATATAATGCACACATATATTTTTAAAACAATGGAAATTACACATATACAGAAAGATTTATCTTGGAAACCAACATCTTGTTTAGATTCACACCTATAGTTCTTGTTCATCATCCAATTTCAATGTTTACAATACTCTCTCTCTCTCTCTCTCTCTCTCTATATATATATATATATATATATATTAGACTACAACCCTAATTCTTTAACTGGAATTAGAAAACCGTGGGCTAAAATACCATGCACCATTAAACCACCAAAGGCGAAAATCTTGTGCTGAAAACTGCTAAAAATGAACGCAAAAACCAACCAATTTTTTTTTCTCGAGGGATCTGTTGAGCACTCAACACACCCTAAAAAATGTCAATGTCAAATTTTGTTTTTTGGGTACCACTTGATCTTTTGTTCTGTCTAAATTCGACTTCAGTATGAAAATGTTGCCTTTGCTTATCATTGTGTTTCTCATTTAAAGTCTCTCAAAGTTTGCTTGAACATGTGAAAAACCATAGCTTGAATGACTAACATTTAATTAAATGATTGACAGCCAAAATTTCCCCCTCGATGCGCTCAAAGATTTAGCATCGGAAAGAATTAAAGATGAAAGAAAATCACTTGAGAAAACCGCAGTCGCCGAGCGCCAATCTTCATCAACGTCGGCTGACGAAAGTTGTTCTTTCACGAAAAACATCATGCAAGGATATCACCGACAACCGATTCCCTTTGGTGTCGGAAAAAGACTAAAAGAGTAAGTGCTGAGTGAAGAAAGAAATGATATCGCCGATCGCCGACTTCCGAAACATTTTTCGGTATCGAAGGTTTTCGAGAATGATAAATCACAAGGAAACTACGCGATAGGTTTATTTCTGAAGGCCGATCCTCGATACTTTTTCAACATCGGCAGTCCCAAGTTTATCTTATAGCGCTCGACATGAACAAAGTCCCGAGTGAAACCATTACCTGCTAGCTAAGTTCTCGGTCTTCAGTACCTTGTATCCTGAGTCATTGGCGCCATGTCAGTGTCTACGATGAAATCGATCGGTGTCGAAGGTTTTTCACGGAAGGATATCAATGAAAATACAAAGCAACTTGGAGCAATACTAAGCATAAAATCGAGGCCAACAAATTACAAAAAAAATTGGACAAAGGACACAGTAGATAAACACGTAAAGATAAGAAACGATGCATTCAACCGCTACAACCATAATCCTTTTGTCAAAGTTTCGAGACTTTATATATTAGATTTCCATCGAGCTCAGGTTACATACAATAGACACTGTCTACTCCTTTGGTCAACCAACCCGGTTACAATAAGAACATGAATATTTTCACAAAAAAGGGAAACTAGCAAAATTTTGTGTCACATAGGAGAATTCAAAAGAGAATTCACCAATCATGCCTCTTCTGCGCACGAACTTTCTCCCCGGCTCCTTTGTGCACCTTGAGGTGTTTTTATGTTTTTTTTTCCAACACCCTTTGCGATTCGCACAACTGGACGATCGTATCTTACGCTTCCCGAAGTTGCCTCTTCAGCCAGGTTACGTTCCCTTCATGACCTTGTTGTGTTGACACCTCAAGGGTCTTTGCCGCCAACTACCGTCGTAATTCTCTATTTTCCTGCTAGAGTTCAGAAATGGTGAGTTGGGCCTGATCCAGCTGCTGATTAGGCTCTTGAACGTTAGAATCTGAGGCATCCTTCCTCGTTCTGTCCCTGCTTCCCCGACTTGCATTTTCAATAGGCTCTAGCCAGATAATGCACATTAGTAACTCCTTAGAGACTGATCTTGCGCTTGAATCAATCGAGATTTGGTTTTCTTCAACTTCCTTATTCTTCTCAGGCCTTCCTCTCCTTCGCGGTATCTGATGTTGAGGCGCCATGGCTTCCAACATGTGTCCTTCCGACGTAACTTCTTCCACTTCGGCCTCTGCACAGGGTAATACCATCGTTTCTGCTCGAAGGTAGGAATCTCCCCTTGAAGTCTCGAAAACACCCGCTATCAATAAGAACAAATCCCAGGCATTTTGGGGCTTAATCCTGGTGCTTCGGCTGCCTTGCAGGCCCCATCTTACGTTTTGAGGAGTTCCCATGGTGCGACAGTGTATCTGGTCTGTGCGCGGGTGACTTGACAAGGACCCGAAGCGAAGAATTTGATCAAACTGGACTCACGAGATGAATTACCAACAATGCATAAGATCAGATGGTAAGTAGGACACATGCATAACAACTAAATTTTATAACAGAGCGGGCATTGAGTCGAAACGTGCCCGGGAACACTGAATTCCTGGCGACAGGATGTTTAAAGAATTTTTGTGTTACATCCACGCGACGGGTCTGATCTGGGGTGTGTGAGATGCAACCGATAAGAGTTGTAGAGGGTGTGTGGTATGATCACATCGATTTGATTTTAATTCCCCAACCTCCATGATGAGCTGATGATGGTTGATGCACTTGCTGATGCAATTTCTGTTTGAGCAACTTGCCTCGACCTGAGGTGCTTAATGACTTCCCTTATGACAGTATCTGACCTTTTGGAACATATTCGTACTTTCAACACATGTTTGGATCTGACATCCTTTCCTGACCCCAAAGGCCAACCGACCACTGGCGTGACTTCGACTCTCATGTTTTTACGTACTTGATCTTTCATGCTATGGTGCATGGATGTAACCTACCCTAACTAGAGAAAAAAATGGCAACGCTAACATAAACGAAGCAGGAAATTTGAAGGATTGCAGAGATCACGTAAGTATCAAACAACCAGGTTTAGAAAGATTTACAAGTATGCAGTAGTTTGGATTCTTCACACTTACGTTTATACATATATTTTGCCAAGTATTGTTCTATACGCAATCTCTAAACGATTTTGATTTCAATTGCAGGAAAGACACCTCCGACTATTGAGCAAAATTGGCTTAGTAACTTCACTGAGAAATCCGAGAGAAACACTGGATTAGGATTAATCGGGTGATGAAAGAGATCGAACTTCCTGAGTTCATAACACCCGACAAATTTTTCAACTTGCGTGACATAGTCTAATCGCACGTCGAGCAAGATTTTTCATGGGCCAAAAGACTAGCGAAGGTGATCAACACAACAACATGAGAGGTGCAACAATTTATGGAACACCCGATCATAGATCGGGCTATGCTATAACCGTTAAGTACTAGTTTGGTGAAGTATTGGGCGCATGCGGTGAAAATAAGAGAAATTTATGCAGCTCCAATGGAACAACACATGTTCCCATATGCTAACACCTGCGAGGATTTGTTTATTAGTTGGTCGGAGTATGATAAAAGTCACCATTTCAAAGTAATATCTTGAGATGACTGTTGGAAAACTGTTAGGAGAGAACGCCACGTGGCGAATTCTATTTTGTTTAACTGCACTTTAGCCGTTATTTTTAGTTAATTATATGTTATAAATAAGAGCATTGACCGATTAGTTAAGGGTCGATGATTGTTGCAAGAAACTCTCTTTTCTGGTTTGTTAAGAATTATTTTGAAGCTGCCTTTAATTGAGAAGTCCTTCTGGACCAGAGACAAGTTATATTTTCATCAAATGCATGTATGATTGGACGTGGAGAAGAACTATTTCCTATCTCGTCTCATGAATGGATGCTGTAATGAGTAAGAGCTATTAAATCTATTGTTAAGTTATCTAATGCAATGCTTTACAGTTCTTTTCTTTAATGATGAATATGAATCGTCGTGTTATTATGGGATGGATGATTCAAGTAGGTGAATTATTTTTCTTGCCATTATCTTATCGCATATGTGTTTTCTTTCTAATAATTAGTATCTCAGATAGTAATTGGATTCTCACATGGTTAATGTATTAGTACTAGGCATGTGGTATAAAATTGTCATCTGCATGCTTGAGTAGCGGGTTATCCCAGGCTTAGACTCTTCTGCAGTAGTTAAACTTAATCATGTTTGTTGCCAAGTTGGTTTATAATGACTTACATATTATACCAGTCACACCTAAGAGAAAATACAAAAAGAGAAAGTTCGAACTAAAGGAGACGCCTTTGCAAGAAAACGTAAATCCCATCGATTAAATTGGCCGGATCGCAAGATCTGGAGAACCATTCCACTATTAAACACTGCAGAGTCTAATTCGCCCTCGGTGGCATGTTTGGTTCCTTCTGTTGAATCAAAGGGATTTAGGACTCATCAACAAAATTGGTGCTGGAAGGAGGGCTGAAGAATGAATGATTGAATACCTATTTCATATAATACTTCAGACAACCTGTAGATTCAAAACAACCCACATGCATGGTTAGTCATTCCCAAGACAACCCACACACGCTGAGTACTCCTGAAACAAGTAACTCACCCTAGCCCAAGGAGGAATGCTTGTTCCCTGGCATACCTTACGCTCTCCCTCACGATGAATTAAATCAATTCAAGGAATCACAAGAGCATACGCTCGACAGATCGATGTGTTGTCTTTAGCTCCGATACTTCCTTGAAGACAAAAAATAAGTAGACCAGTGGTCAATAATCCCGACGAGGTTTTTGTGCACACAGTATAAAACCTAATAGATTTCGCAATCACCGAAATCAAACATCCTCTTAATCTGATCCCTGAAACACTAGCCGACAACGTCTCTGAACCAGACGATTTTTCAGAAGAAGAGGACTTTAACTCATAATTTGAAGATATGGAAGACAACAACGACCATAAAGAAGAAAGGGGAAACCCACATCTTGTTTAGATTCACACCTATAGTTCTTGTTCATCATCCAATTTCAATGTTTACAATACTCTCTCTCTCTCTCTCTCTCTCTCTCTATATATATCTATATATATATATATATATATAGATATAGATATAGATATATATTAGACTACAACCCTAATTCTTTAACCGGAATTAGAAAACCGTGGGCTAAAATACCATGCACCATTAAACCATCAAAGGCATAAATCTTTTGCTGAAAACCGCTAAAAATGAACGCAAAAACCAACCAATTTTTTTTTTCTCGAGGGATCTGTTGAGCACTCAAGACACCCCAAAAAATGTCAATGTCAAATTTCGTTTTTTGGGTACCACTTGATCTTTTTCTTTGTCTAAATTCGACTTCAGTATGAAAATGTTGCCTTTGCTTATCATTTTGTTTCTCATTTAAAGTCTCTCAAAGTTTGCTTGAACATGTGAAAACCCATAACTTGAAAGACTAACATTTAATTAAATAATTGACAACCAAAAATTTTCCTCCGATGTGCTCAAAGATTGAGCGTCGGAAATAATTAAAGATAAAAGAAAATCACTCGAGAAAACCGCAGTCACCGAGCACCAATCCTCATCGATGTCGGCTGATGAAAGTTGTTCTTTCATGACAAACATCATGCAATGATATCACCGACAAACGATTCCCTTCGGCGTCGAAAAAATATGAAAAGAGTAAGTGCTGAGCGAAGAAAGAAATGATATCGTCGATTGCCGACTTCTGAAACATTTTTTGGTATTGGAGGTTTTTGAGAACGATAAATCACAAGGAAACTACGTAATAGTTTTATTTCCAAAGTCCGATCCTCGATACTTTTTCGAAACCCACCACAGAATAATCAACCCTGGTTTGCAAGAGACGCTTTGGCTCTCCCGGGACCAGTCCATAACCTTCCTCGACATCTAGAGAAGTTACTTCCTAAGTTTGATCCCGAGACCTCAAGATTGTCTGAAGATCATATGAAGAAATTTATACTAGTGATCAGACTTATGAATGTCCACATGTCTCAAAAGATCCTACTACTAGCCAGACATCGGGAGGAAGGTCAAACCCCGATCACTCGAAAGCACTTTTTGCTCCCCGTAAGAACCTTATAAGTATCCATACTCAAGAACCGCCCAAACTGGAGTACAACTTAGTTGAAGATTTGAAGAAGTTGAAGGCTAATATATCAGTTATGGACATATGTAGAATCCCTCAGCAAAAAGACTTCCTTCTACAAGCTTTGAAATCAGTGGAAAACCCTACGACAAGCAATGAACAACAAATAAATCTAACTTCCACAGATCTAGTAAATAAACCAACTGTGAATACCTGCTCAAAAGATAAGAAGGGAAAACCCTCTGTCCCACCATTCCTTTTAACGTTTGAAGTTTTCAACAAGAACCTCCATAATTGTTTCGTCGATTTAGGAGCATCTTCCAACGTTATGCCACTGTCTATTTGCAAGAAATTAAATGTCGTTCCTCTCAAAAGCAATAAACATGTAATACAACTAGACATAACCTAGGTGAAGGTCATGGGAGAACTTAAAGATGTAATGATCAGAATAACCACACATCTTAAGTTTGTGCAAGTGATTGACATCATTGTAGTAGATATCCTAGAATCTTATGGATTGTTATTAAGTGGAGATTGGTCTGAGAAGTTAAATGAATACTTTAGCACAAACTGGGCACACCTTTGGCTACCGCTGAAGGGATACAAGAATATGATCAGAATTGATAGGGAAAGATATCTGAAACATACTGTCACTGACCTAGAAACCTTCAACGAACCCTCATCGACTGATTTCCCTGTGTTAGGCAATTATTCTTGTGATTCCTACTTCGAAAACTTCTCCCCTCTCCCGTCTTATGTCCCTCTTACTCATAATTATGAAATGTTTTTTCAAGAGAAATCGCCGATACTGATAGAGGAAACCCTCTTCTGTCAAGATCCTGTGTTAGAAATCACCAGACAAAAGATAAGAGAGCAAGAAAGTAATAATAAGGAAGAAACAATTAACTTTCGATCAAAACTTTGGACCATATACTTTGATGGATCTAAATCACATGAAGGATCTGGGGCAGGGTGCATCCTCATTGATCCAAAAGGTAAATTTCATTTCCTATCCTGTAGACTTGAGTTCGAGTGCACAAACAACACTGCCGAGTATGAAGCTCTAGTCCAAGGGTTAAAGAAAGCCATAGACTTAAACGTCAAAGAATTGAAGGTTTTCAAAGACTCAAAGATTATCGTTAGACAAGTAAGGGATACTATACATTGCAATTCCCCGCACCTAAATAATTATCAACATGAAGTGCATAGGTTAATAGAACATTTTGAAGCTTTCAATATTACAACGATCCCCAGAGCAAAGAATATCCTTGTTGATTCCCTAGCCATGGCTGCTTCAAGGCTGTCACCTTTAGAAGATTATGAAGCCTCCTTGTTCACTGTGGAGCTACTCTACAAACCATCAATGCCTAACAACATTTCTAATTGGAAAGTCTTTGAAGGAGATGAACAGATCATAAAAATTTTGACCAATCAAGATAATTTCAAAGACCTAGCTATTGACGATGAAGTATTTTAGGAACAATCAACATAAACTAATCCCCAGACAAGTCAACCAACTGACAAATCGAAGTCTCACACGATCCCGAAGGGGATAGATAACTTAGAAAATCTTTTTGACCTAAAAAAAATGATTTAAGGGGCCCAAAAATGCGAAGACCAGTACTTCCTATCCCTTGCATGAAAATGTAAATCTCGGAACCTCGAAAAACCCAAAAAATATAGATCTTGGACAGACTATATCTAAAGAGGAAAGGAAAACTTATCTCAAACTGTTCAGACAATATCAAGATGTTTTTGCTTCATCCTACTGAGATCTGAAAACTCACGATACCAGTATCATTCAACACTCTATACCATTAAAACCTGAAGTGAAACCCTTCCAACAAAAGCTTCAGAAGTATCATCCATCCCTGGAACCTCTCATGTGTCAGGAGTTGAAGAAAATTTTATATGCCAAAATTATCTTCCAGGTAAGACATTCTGCATGGGTAGAAAATTTTGTTCCGGTGAGGACAAAGTCTGGAGAAATCCGCTTATGCGTAGATTTTAGGATCCTCAACAAAGCTTCAAAAAAGGACAACTACCTAGTGCCACCAATGGAGCAACTCTTCCAGACCGTGTCTAGGTCTCATATTTTCTTTCTACTGGACGGTTTATCAGGTTACAACCAAGTTCTGGTTTCAGAGGAAGACCGTTTGAAAACTACCTTCCGAACCAAGTGGAGGACTTTCGCTTACAAACATATGCCCTTTGGTTTAATCAATGCAGAGGCAACCTTCCAAAGGGAAATGGATGTAGATTTTTGAGGAGTGATCAACAAATGTGTGGTAGTGTATCTGGATGATGCAACTGTGTTTTCAAAGAACAGAGAGGAACACATCCAACACTTAACCCAGATTTTCGAAAGGTGTAGAAAATACGGTATATCTTTAAACCCTAAGAAAACTATATTTGGTGTGGAGGATGGAAATCTATTAGGTCATATTATATCCCAAGCTGGCATTCGCATAGACCCTAATCGAGTCAAAGCTATAACTCCAATCCCGTTACCTCACAACAAAAAGACAATGCAATACTTCTTCGGGAAAATCAATTTTGTAAGAAAATTCACACCAGATTTCGCTGAGACTGTAAGATCACTACAAAAAATGATCCGCAAAGATGCTGAGTTTAAATGGGATGATGAAAGAAAGGATGCTTTTGGCAATATCAAAACTGCTATATCCCAAGCCCCTGTGTTATGAAGTCCTGATTTTAATAGAGATTTATCCCTCTATACTTTTGCCTCCGAGCAATCGTTAGCTATAGTATTGACTCAGAAGGATGATGACAACAATGAGGCTCCGGTGTCGTTTATGAGCACTAACCTCCAAGGAGCCAAACTTAATTATCCTGCTATTAATAAACATGCCTATGCGATATATAAAGCAGTAAAAAACTTCAGATAATACATCCTCAAGAAGCATACCAAATTAATCGTACCTCATCCTGCAGTCCAATCCTTGTTCACTCAACAAGAGATGGGGGAAAGAAGAGGGAACTAGATGACAATAGTCCAAGAATTTGATCTAGATATAAAACTTGCCAAACTAGTTAAAGGACAAGGGTTATGGAAAGTTGCGGCTGAAGTCCAGGACCAAGTAAATGAAGACTTCAGATGGGAGAATGAAATGGAATTATGGTGTGGTGAAGCTTCATACATTTCCCCAGGGCCAGAGTCTTGGTATGAGAATTTGATGTATCTCTTGCACCATGGGACTTACCTAGAAAATCTCAATCCTAGGGAAAGGAGAGCTCTCAGGTTAAAATCTGCACAATACCACCTCATAAATTCTATACTCTTCCAGGTTAATTATGACGGGGTACTCTTCATATGTATCGAACGTGAAGATGCAAGCAAAGTTTTGAAGGAACTCCATGATGGCCCTGCAAGTGGACATTTTGCAGGAAACGCCACCGCTCATAAGATACTAGGAGTTGGTTATTATTGGCCCACTTTGTTTAAGGATGCTCACACTTACGTTAGAAACTGTAAGACTTGTCAAATAATCACTGGGAGAGAGAAGAGAGCGGCAGTTCCACTCCAACCCGTGACTGTTTCTAGGCCTTTTGAGCAATGGGGGTTAGATATCATAGGATAAGTTACACCAAGTTCTTCAGAATGACATAAGTATATACTTACGACCACCGATTATTTCACAAAATGGGCAGAGGCCATCCCTCTGACCCATGTAAATGAGATGGTGGTAATCCATTTCATTGAACACCAACTGATCACAAGGTTTGGTGTCCCTTCTGTCCTAGTTTTTGATAATGCAACTTACTTTTCTTCCACCTTATTAACAGAGTTTGTACTAGACAAAGGAATCATAATTAGATACTCTGCAAATTACTATCCACAGGGAAACAGAGTGGCATAATCAACTAATAAGAACCTAGTGAGGATATTGAAGAAAAGAGTTACAAATAACCAAAGGAATTGGCATAATTTACTCCACAATGCTTTATGGGCAGATAGAGTTACACCCAAGGAAGCTATAGGAAATTCCCCATACTTTCTAGTGTACAGACATAAAGACATTCTCCTGAACGAGCTTTATCTTCCATCTCTTCAAATGGCCCAAGATTCTGGAGGACAACCTTCGTCAACCTTACAACAGAGAATACACACCCTGCTCATGCTGGAAGAAGAAAGAGAAAAAGCCGAGTCAAAATTCAAAGCCCACCGATAGATCGTTAAATATGGTTTGAAAAACATAAGGCTAAATAGAATAACTTTGAAGTAGGATACTTGGTCCTAAGATGGGACAGAGCAAATGAGCCTAAAGGAAAACATTCTAAGTTTGAGAATCTATGGCTTGGACCTTTCTAGGTGGCTAAGAAGATTGGGGCAGACACTTATCAGTTAAAGAATCTGAGGGGGGAACCTGACGCCCTCTGAGTAAACAACCAAGACCTAAAACAATATTTCCATTATATATATATATATTTCTCTTTTGTTGAGTTTCATTTTATGTTTCGTGTGCGTGTTTCATAAGTTTGATTCAGCTGGATCTGTTGTGATTTGTCCTTTGTTTTCTTTTGTTGTTTTGATATCCGCACTTTTGAAGGTTGTGTTTAGAAATACAATGGTTGACCTCAAATCATGCGACATAGCAAACTCCGTTCCCAATTCATCTCTCATAGTCAAAGAAGCACCAAGGAACCTACAGTTGTTTCGAGGGTCTCTCTATCTAACCTGTGCAGATGAACAACTTTGGAGAAATGAAGAAGTGTCTACCCGATGGTCTGGTGAAACCTTAAGGGAATGTTGGTAAGCTGGAAAAGGACTACATGCACCTCAAAGACAGAGCTAGTAAGTTTCATCTTAACCATCTCATCTTGCAAAAAATAGATGTCATCCTCTCTCACTCGCTCAAGGAATTCTGCCAAAATGAGTGAATAGTGGCAGAGGGTATGAAAATATCTTCGCCAGGGCTATGGATTCTCACTGGTAGCGGAGCAAGGTCTATGATGTCGGGGTGACTTAGTCGGGGCAATGGATGCTCACTGGCAGCGAAGAAACACTGTAGCAAGTGAGTAAAAGTAACTAAAGGCTCCATTCGAGTGAATTATTTACTATATTTTTGTCAAAGAGGGCATGAGTCAGGGTTACATGAAACGAAGGAGGAATAAAGGTTAAAAACCCCATGGGAAGAACCAGAAGCATCAACCGGAGAATTTCAAATACAAGGGTAAACAAGGCTCTGATTTAAAACTAGTTAAGTTCTCCACCAGCTTTTGTATCAACCGAGTCTGAAGGAGGAACAAAGATTCTTCTTTTGCCCAGTAAATCACCATTTGTTGAGCACTTGACACACCCTAAAAAATGTCTATGTCAAATTTCGTTTTTTGGGCACCACTTGATCTTTTGCTCTGTCTAGATTTGACTTCAATATGAAAATGTTGCGTTTGCTTATCATTTTGTTTCTCATTTAAAGTATCTCAAAGTTTGCTTGAACATGCGAAAACCCATAAATTGAAAGACTAACATTTAATTGAAGAATCGATAGCCAAAACTTTTCCCTGACGCACTCAAATATTTGGCGTCGGAAAGAATTAAAGATGAAAGAAAATCACTTAAGAAAACCGCAGTTGCCGAGCACCGATGCTCATCGGCGTTAAATGACGGAAGTTGTTCTTTCATGACAAACAACACGAAAGGATATATCCGACAACCGATTCCCTTCAATGTCGAAAAAAGACGAAAAGAGTAAGCGCTAAGTGAAGAAATAAATGATATTGCTGATCGCCGACTTCTGAAACATTTTTCGGTATGAAGGTTTTCAAGAAAAATAAATCATAAGGACACTACACGATGGGTTTATTTTCGAAGGCTGATCCTCGATACCTTTTCGACATCGATAGTGCCAAGTTTATCTTAGAGTGCTCGACATGAACAAAGTCCCGAGTCTGACCATTACCCGCGAGCTAAGTTCTCGGTCTTCAGTACCTTGTATCCCGAGTCATTGGTGCCATGTCAGCGTCTACGATGAAATCGATCAGTGTGAGAGGTTTTTCACGGAAGGATATCAATGAAAATACAAAGCAAATCAGAGAAATACTAAGAATTAAATTGAGGCTAACAACTTACAAAAAAATTTGGACAAAGGACACATTAGATAAACACGCAAAGAGAAGAAACGATGCATTCAACCGCTACAACCATTTGTCAAAGTTTCAAGACTTTATATATTATATTTCCATCAATTTCAAGTTACATATAGTAGACACTGTCTACTCCTTTGTCAAACCAAACTGGTTACATTAAGAACATGAATATTTTCACAAAAAAGGGAAACTAGCAAAATTTTATGTCACATCTGAGAATTCAAATCAGAGTACGCCAATCATGCCTCTTCTGCGCGTGGACTTTCTCCCCAGCTGCTTCGCACTCTCTGAGGTGTTTTCATATTTTTTTTTTCGACACCCTTTGCGCTTCACACAACTGCACAATCGTATCTTGTGCTTCCCGAAGCTTCCTCTTTAGCTAGGTTACGTTCCCTTCACGACCTTGTTGTGCTGACACCTCAAGGGTCTTTGCTGCAAACTTCCCTCATAATTCTCTATTTTCCTAGTAGAGTTCATCAATGGCGAGTTGGGTTTGTGACAAATACTGATTAGGCTCTTGAATGTTAGAACCCGAGGCATCTGTCCTCCTCGTTTGGCCCTCGCTTCCCCAAGTTGCGTTTTCAACAAGCTCTAGCTAGATAATGCACATTAGTAACTCCTTGGAGACTGATCTTGCGCTCGAATCAATCGGGATCTGGTTTTCCCCAACTTTCTTTTTATTCCTAGGCCTTCCTCTCCTTCGCGGTATATGCTGTTGAGGAGCCGTGGCTTCCAACCTGTGTCCTTCCAGCGTAACTTCTTCCACTTCAACCTCCGCACGGGGCAATACCATCGTTTTCACCCGAAGGTAGGCATCTCCCCTTGAAGCTTTGGAAACACCCGCTGCCAATAAGAATGAATCCGAGGCATTTTGGGGCTCAAGCCTAGCGCTCGACTACCTCGTAGGCCTCGTCTTGCGTTTTGAGGAGTTCCCATGGTGCGACAATGTATCTGTTATGCACGTGGGTGACTTGACAAGGACCTGAAGTGAAGAATTTGATCAAACTAGACTCACAAGACGAATTACCAACAATGCATAAGATTGATTGGTAAGTAGAACACATGCAAAACATATAGATTTTATAACAGAGTGGGCAGTGAGTCGAAACATGCCAGGGAACACTGAATTCCCGACGATGGGATGTTTTAAATAATCTCTTTGTTACATTTGCGCGACGGGTATGATCTGGGGCATGTGAGATGCAACCGATATGAGTTGCAGAGGGTGTGTGGTACAATCACCTCGATTTGTTTTTAATTCCCCAACCTCCATGATGATCTTATGATGGTTGATGCACTTGCTGATGCAATTTCTGTTTCAGAAACTTGCCTCGACCTGAGGCACTTAACGACTTCCCTTTTGACAGGATTCTACCCTTTTGGAACATACTCGTACTTTCAACACATGTTTGGCTCTGACATCCTTTCCCTACCCCAAAGGCCAGCCGACCACTGGTGTGACTTCGACTCTGATGTTTTTCCGTACCTAATATTTCATGCTATGGCACGCAGATGTAACCCACCCTAACTGGAGAAAAAAATGACGGCGTTAAAAGAAACAGAGCAGGAAATTCGAAGGATTTCAAAGATCATGTAAGTATCAAACAACTCGGTTTAGTAAGATTTACAGGTATGCACCAGTATGGATTCTTCACGCTTATGTTTTATACATATATTTTGCCAAGTAATGTTCTATGTGAAATCTCTAAACAATTTTGATTTCAATTGCAGGAAATATGCCTCCGATTATTGAGCGAAATTAGCTCAGTAACTTCGTCGAGAAATCCGAGAGAAACACTGGATTCAGATCAATCGGGTGATGAAAGAGATTGAACTTCTCGAGTTCAAAACACTCGATGACTTTGTCGACTTGCACGACATAGTCTAATCACACGCCGAGCAAGATCCCTCATGGACCGAAAGACTAGCAAAGGTGACCTACACGACGCCAAGACAGGTGCAACAATTTATGGAACACCCGATCAGAGCTCGGGCTATGCTACAACAATTAAGTACCAGTCTGGTGAAGTATTGGGCGCATGCGGTGGAAATCAGATAAATTTACGCAGCCCCGATGGAACAACACAGGTTCCCATACACTAACACCTGCGAGGAGTTGTTCATTAGTTGGTCGGAGTATGAGAAAAGTCACCCTTTCAAAGTAATATCTTGAGATGAATGTTGGAAAAGGGTTAGGAGAAAACGCCATGTGGTGAATTCTATTTTGTTTAACTTCACTTTAGCCATTATTTTTAGTTAATTCCATGTTATTAATAAGAGCATCGACCGATTAGTTAAGGTTCGATGGTTGTTGCAAGAAACTTTCTTTTATGGTTTGTTAAGAATTATTTTGAAGCTGCCTTTAATTGAGAACTCCTTCTGGACCAGAGACAAGTTATATTTTCATCAAATGCATGTGTGATTGGACGTGGAGAAGAACTATTTACTATCTCGTCTCATGAATGGATGCTTTAATGAGTAAGAGCTATTAAATCTATTGTTAAGTTATCTGATGCAATGCTTTACAGTTCTTTTCTTTAATGATGAAGATGAATCGTTGTGTTATTATGTGATGGATGATTGGAGTAGGTGAATTATTTTGCTTTCCATTATCTTATCGCATATGTGTTTTCTTTCTGATAATTAGTATCTCAGACAGTAATTGGATTCTCACATGGTTAACGTGTTAGTACTAGGCCCGTGGTATAAAATTGTTGTCTGCATGCTTGAGTAGCGGGTTATCCCAAGCTCAGCCTCTTCTCCAGTAGTTAAACTTAATCCTTTTTGTTTCCAAATTGGTTTATACCGGCTTACATCTTGTACTGGTCCCACCTAAGAGAAAATACAAAAAGAGAAAGTTCGAACTGAAGGAGATGCCTTCGTAAGAAAACATAAAGATGATGTAGAGCCCCTTCCCTCCTAGGGTTGCGCAACCTCCCAGTCTCTGGATCATTCCAATTGTTGAGTCAGATCGAATCTTCGGTCTCCTGATCGAACATAGATCATTTATACACATGCCCCTTTCCTTTGTTTGGCGGAGGTCCTGTGACACCCGCACCCTCTGTCTGCGCGTTCTAGCACTCTTCAATTCACATGCGCTAGCTCCTTTTCACTATCCCCTTATTCAAATTTCCCTGGGATGTGCCCTTGTGCTAATGCGTGATTGCGGGCGTGGGCAAGATTGGTTTCCAACCAACCCGATTTTCGCCTTGCAATACCTCTTGTGATGACACATACCCCATCACTAAAACAATGGTTGAAATTGCATCCCATCAAGGAATATTATCATTTGATCATGTCCTGGACCCGCAATCCCTTATGTCCATCGATGCCTACTCCTTTGGGACTGACTGCGATCAACTACTAATATCAATATCCATTCCATCCTTCTTTCATCTTTCCACGCGCCTCCCTAGACCTCCATGATTTGTCGACATGTAACTCCCCTCCGGATCAATGAATCTCGTTAACTCCACCTTTTTAGCCTTCGGGAGTTTCAAATATCAACTCCAGTATCCTCTATATGGCAAGCTCCTGGAGTGGAATATCTGTTGCCATCTGTCTCCTTAGATCTATGTCTAGGATCTCCTCCATGAGTTCGGCCTTCGAGAATCTCAATTCTCGACCTCCACAAGCTCCCTTTGCTGAGATCCTTCTTCGCATGTGACCTTGGACGACATCCTCACATGATCACATGACTTCCTGCTAAATCTCATGCACCTCCAATCCCCGAATTGTTGTGGGACCATCAATCTCCCGAACTTGACGGTATCCTGGATTGACGGATTAGATCTGTCCTCCCCAACTCTACGGACCAGATCTCTTCGCGATTCTAGACTTTTGGATTTTGAAGTCTCAAACCCTTGCTACCTCTATGTGGAAATATTTTGGAATGAAAGATCTTATGACACCTGTCCCTTTAAATGTGCGACCAGGATATCCTCCGCTAATTCGACCTTCGGGACTTTCAAATCTCAAATCCTTGCCACTGTTGACTGGATATCTTCTGGATTGGAAGATCTGCTAACATGTATCCTCCCAGATCAATGGTGGTGTTCCCGCTTCAGGACTTTGGCCTCCTCAACCAGATCAACAACCCTCTGACTCCCTTCTCGATCAATGATCATGATCTTCTCCGAGTCCTCGGACCTTTCCTCCTCCACTTTCTTTCGGAGTTCTGGATCTGGTGCCGCGTGTCCTCCACCGCATTGATGGCTCTCGTCAATTCATATTTCCGGGCTTCATAAATCTCAAATCTCAAACTCCTACCTTCCTATGGATTTAATCCAGATTTGATAATCTATTGATGTGTGTCCTCTTCAGATCAACGACTACGATCCCTTCGTGTCTACGGGCTTCGACTATTTCAACTCTTCAACCTCCACCTTCCCTTGGATCTTTTGACCCATTGACACGTATTCCCTCTAGATCCAATGGTTTAGATTTGTTTCGATCCTTCCAATCTCCGCGCTTTGGGCATCTCAGGTTTCAAACCTTGAGAGATTCTCTCTCCTGTGCATGCGAGCGTTAAGACTCATGCACCTTCCTCTAATCAGATGGTTCTTGATCATTCCCTGCTCAGATCCAACAGATGTGATCCATTCTTTCCTTTGCACTCCCTCTGTTCGCTGAACTCAAATCTGACGGCTCAGATCCCTCCTCACAACCAATCTAATGGTTGTGGTCGCTCTTCTTACTGAGCTTTATACTTCTCTTGACTTGGAAGAATTATTCCATGTCCAAAGATCTCAGCCTTTGAACTTCCTCCTGCAAACCCAATTCTTGGTCTTGCTTCGCTCTTGCAAGCATTATATCTTCTAAGCTTATGGACTCAGAACAAGTCTGAATCCTACACACTTTTTGCGTTACTCCTCCTGAGCTTGATCTCTTAGAATATTTCGATCTCCCACACACACCTTGCATTCTCAAGATTTCGTCAAACTCATAATCCGAAGGATTTATTGAACAAGAAATACTTCTTTCCCTCTTGGCGTTCTTCTGCTTGATGCACTCCTTACAGAGTTTTTCCTCACAGAGTATTCAATAACTCTGTAGCTCAATGCCCACCTGACAGATATCTACAGCGTCCTCAATAACTATGGTTCTCTCTGAACTCGATACAAAGTTCTTCCTATGCACTCCTTGCACTTCTGCTGATGAAGGTCCAATGGTATCCCTCCTGAGCTTTCCCTTGAGTTTAAACCTCTGTCAACACACTCTTTGCAGACTATGTGCACACCTTGCACTCAGAAACTCAAAGACGAGAAACACTTCAAACTCATGCAATACTTCACTAGTTACGCATTCAAAACCATGAAAATGCATAAAAACGTATAAAGCATACATACACATAAACACACGATATGCAGGAAAAAATTATTTTCTGTTATCTCTGTGTGTCTATATAGATGATTACAAAAACTGGACTGTAACAAAGCCCCAGTTCTCTCAAGCTCTCTCTCAAAACTTCTACGACTTCCTAAGGCCTCTCTACCTAGACCTCTCTCTCTCTCCCAAGTCTCCTAATTACAAAGTGAGGGCTCTATGAGCTTATCCTCACCACCACCTTAGTGCCATCACCGTCTCAGTTACAACACCATACTTCTACGACTACATTCCATAAATGAATGTCCATAACTGACTACGATATGGACCTGCTACAGGTAACCATTTAAGGAAAACCCAACCACTACCTGTAAAAAGCATGGCCTGCCATTTATCATCCTTACAACACACAAAAATCCGTATAGGATTATATTCAAAATTTAAAAATGGGAGGGTCAACGCCTCTCCCTTTATCCATTGCACGTCTGCGTGTTAGCATGCTGGCACATTTTCTGAGGTGGAGTGATGCTCCTACATCATACTCCACTACTAGGAAAAACATGAGCTCCGACTCATGAGCTTCTCTTTTCCAGTGTTGAAATCCTCTTGGATCCCAAACTCTTTTATGGAGTTTTCCTCTTGCTCCTCTCCATCTATGTCACTACTGCTGCTTCTTCTTCTCCTTCGCTGCTGCTATGGCAGGCTCTCCTCTGCTCAACTTCCCTTTGCTGATTGCTTCTGCTAACCTCAACATCAACTTCCTGATATCCTCTATCATCCTGTCCAACTGCTCAGTGGCTGGCTCTTATTATGCAGTCTTCTCGACTGAAACTCTTCTTTATTAGTGGGTAGATCAACTTGATTCCCCTTGCGAATTTCCCGATCTCTTGTGGCCTTATCTTGCCACCCTGCTGCAAATTTCCGTTCTGCAGTCCCATCGTTGAGTTGCTGCTTAGTTTCTCCTTCTGACAACTTTGCTTCTGTTAGTTCCCTTGTTGGTATATCTCCAGCTCCCTCCAACCATTCCTCGGGCTGATATGCTTCTCCATATGTTTCCAACTTGACTTGTCGGATGTGCAAGATTTTCCCCATTACCCTTCTCTCTAGGGATTCCAACTTTGCATACAGATTACCAAGGTCTATGCTGTCTGCTTCTCTTTCTGCTGCAGGTTCCAGTGATGCAATCATCTCTGTTTCAACTTCCTGGCTGAAAATTTTGAGCCATCCTTCTGAATGCTCTTTTCTTTCTGCTGGGGTAGACATCAGTGTCTGCTCCATTTATTACTCTTCGACAATTTCTGTTGTATGTATTTCTTCTTCTGTTTCACTTTCATCATGTGCATTGGCCTCTTCTTGGCTGTTTGACATGGATATCTTGATTCCTCCAATAATCCGAATGCTCCTTTGATTCTCTTCTTGGATGGTGAAAGTTTTTAACTTGTCATCATATTCATTCACGTGGTCTGCAAATCTAGATGAATCTCCACCTATCAGCTCTCCTTGTTGACATGAACTCACTTCTAAGCTCTGAATACTTTCAGACAATCTCATTTGTTTCCCCCTACCCACCTGGCAATTTGGGAATTTTCTGCTACCCAACTGGCAGTCTATGAGATCAACCGATCCCATCTCATTGCCCACTTGGAAATTTGAACTTTCATCACTGCTCCTCTGGCATTATATGAGACCTCCACATGGTCTCTTTCCATTTTCCACCTGGAAACTTGAAAGTCCATTTCCGCCCACCTGGAAGTTTATGAGATCTTCATCTGATCTCTTCTCCTCCTCGTCGTTGAGATTTATCCTAGTCTCTGGTTCACAGATGTGAATCAGTTCCTCCTCTGGTTCACTAAGGTTTTCAGTATGCCTCATCCACCTTCTCATCAGCCTTCGTTGTCCTTTGGCCAACAATCTCTTAAATAGCCACTTCACCTTCTTCTTCATGGGCCATTCATACACCTAGTGCGCTTTAGCATTTCACTCATTTTTAATGTCAACTTCTCCATCCTTGATCTTATTTCAACGACCTCCAGATCCACCTCTGGATTGCATTTCTACTTGCAGCCTTCTCTTCGACCACGTCCATGGCCTTCAATTTCCATTTCTACCTTCTACCTTCCCTCCTGGCAAGTCTATGTATCACTCTACATCTACGAGCATCTCCATCTTCTCTCATAACTCACCTTTCTGTTTAAATTTTTTTTGCTGCGTCCATGCAACAAACTTCTCATAGAGCATCAATACTCTACTTCCTTCACCTGTTGTCTACATGTAAAATCCTGTTTGTGATACCACTTGATGTTATCAGGTCATCTCCTTTCACCGTCTCCCTTGTCTGCTATCTGTAAACAAAATAATGGCTCTTCCGATACCACTTGATGTCATCTGATTACTTCCTTTGCCTACAGAAATCAATTATGTGCTCTGATACCACATGATGGTGTGTATCAAAGTATATCCTTTCTCTACTCTCCCCTACAGAAATAGACAATCTGTGCTCTGATACCACCTGATGGTATGTATCAGAGTATTTATTTATCTACTCCTTGCTACAGAAGTTAAAAATATGATCTCTGATACCACCTAATGCAGACCCCTTCCCTCTCAAGGTTGTGCGACCTCCCGGTCTTTGGATCATTCCAATTGTTGAGTCAGATCGACTCTTCAATCTCCTGATCGAGCCTAGATCATTTATACATAGGCCTCTTTCCTTCATTTGTTGTAGGTCCTGTGACACTCGCACCCTCTATCTGCATGTTCTAGCGCTCTTTAGTTCATGGGCGCTATCTCCTTTTCACTAGCCCCTTCTTCATATGTCCCTGGGATGTGCCCTTGTGCTAATGTGTGATTGTGGGCGGGGGAAAGAGTGGTTTCCAACCAACCCACTTTTCTCCCTGCAATCCCTCTCAAGATGACACGTACCCCGTCACTAAAACATTGGTTGAAATTGCGACCCGCTCAAGGAATATTATCGTACGAGCATGTCCTGGCCCTGTAATCCCTTCTGTTCGTCAATCTCTTCTCCTTTGGAACTGCCTGCGATCAATGACTACTATCAATCTCCATTCTTCCCTTATTTCCTCTTTCCACGTGCCTCCCCAGACCTCCACGATCTGTCGACATGTAACTCCCCTCTCAATCAACGACTCTCGTTGAATCTGCCTTTTCGGCCTTCATAAGTTTCAATTCTCAACTCCACTCTCCTCTATATGGCAAGCTCCCAGAGTGGAAGATTCGCTATCATCTGTCTCCTTGGATCTACGACCAGGATCTCCTTCATGATTTCGGCCTTCGAGAATCTCAATTCTCGACCTCCACAAGCTCCATTTGCTAATCTCCTTCTTCACATGTTAACTTGGACGATGTCCTCACATGACCACATGACTTCCTGCTAAATCTCATGCACCTCCAATCCCCAAATTATTGTGGGACTGTCGATCTCCCGATCTTGATGGTATCCTGGATTGACGCTTCAGATCTGTCCTCCCCAACTCTATGGACCAGATCTCTTTGCAATTCCAGACTTTAGGATTTTGAAGTCTCAAACCCTTGCTACCTCTATGTGGCAATCTTCCAGAATGAAAGATCTTACGACACTTGTCCCTTTAAATGTGTATACAGGATCTCCTCTGCTAATTCGGCCTTCAGGACTTTCAAATCTCAAATCCTCACCACTACTGACTGAATATCTTCCAGAGTGGAAGATCGGCTGATACGTATCCCCTTAGATCAACAGTGGTGTTCCCTCTTCGGGACTTTGGCCTCCTCAACTAGATCAACGACCCTTTGACTCCCTTTTCGATTAATGATCAAGATATTCTCCGAGCCCTAGGACCCTTCCTCCTCTGCTTTCTTCCAGAGTTCTAGATCTGGGGCCACATGTCCTCCTTCGCATCGACGACTCTCATCGCTTCATATTTATGGGCTTCGAAAATATCAAATTTCAAAATCTTACCTTCCTGTGGCTTTTATCTCGAGTTAATAATATATTGACGCGTGTCCTCTTCAGATCAATGGTTGCGATCCCCTCACGTCTCTGAGCTTCGGCTGTTTCAACACTTCAACCTTCGCCTTCCCTTAGATCTTCCAACCCGTTGACATGTATTCGCTCTGGATACAACTGTCCAGATTTTTTCCATCCAATCGACTCTTTGCACTTTGGGATTATCAGGTTTCAAACCTTGAGATATTCTCTCTCTTTTTCATGCGAGCATTAAGACTCATGCACCTTCCTCTGATCAGATGAATGTTCATCCTTCCTTACTCAGATCCAATGGATGGGATACGTTCTTTCCATTGTGCTCCCTCTGTTCCTTGAACTCAAATCTGACGGCTCAGATTCCTCCTCACAACCAATCTGATGGTTGTGGTTGCTCTTCTTCTCGATATTTTGACTTCTCTCGACTTGGAAGACTTAGTTCACGTCCAAATATCTCGGCCTTTGAGCTTCCTCCTACGAACCCAATTCTTGGTCTTGCTTCGCTCTTGCAAGTGTTATCTCTTCTAAGCTTATGGAATCAGAACAAGTCTGACTCCTACACATTTTTTGCGTTACTCCTCCTGAGATTGATCTCTTCGAATATTTCGATCTCCCACACACAACTTGCGTTTTCAAGGTTTCATCAAACTCAGAATCTGAAGGATTTCTTGAACAAGAAATACTTCTCTCCCTCTTGGCGTTCTTCTGCTCGATGCACTCCTTGCAAAGCTTTTCCTCACATAGTATTCAATAACTCTGTCTCTCTCGAACTTGACACAGAGTTATTCCTGTGCACACTTGCACCGGCTCAATGCCCACTTGGAAGAGCTCTACAGAGTCCTCATTAACTCTGGTTCTCTTTGAACTTGATACAAAGTTCTTGCTGTGCACTCCTTGCACTTCCGCTGATGAAGGTCCAACAATATCCCTCCTGATATTTCCCTTGAGGTTAAACCTCTGTCAATGCACTCTTTGCGGACTATGTGCACACCTTGCACTCGAAAACTCAAAGATGAGAAACAATTGAAACTCATGAAATACTTCACCAGTTATGCATTCAAAACCATGAAAATGCATAAAAACGTATAAATCATACATACACATAAACACACGATATGTAGGAAAAACTGTTTTTCTATTATCTCCGTGTGTCTATACAGATGATTACAAAAACTGGACTGTAACAAAGGCCCAGTTTTCTCAAGATCTCTCTCAGAAATTCTAAGACTTCCTAAGGCCTCTCTACCTAGACCTCTCTCTCTCCCAAGTCTCCTAATTACAAAGCGAGGGCTCTACGAGCTTATCCTCACCACCACCTTAGTGACATCACCATCTCAATTACGACACAATACTTCTATGACTACATTCCATAAATGAATGTCTAGACATGAATACGATATAGACCTGCTACAAGCAACCATTTAAGGCAAAACCAACCACTACCTGTACAAAGGCATGGCCTGTCATTTATCAGACTTACAACACGCAAAAATCCGTATAGGATTATATTCAAAATTAAAAAATGGGAGGGTCGGTGCCTCTCCCTTTCTCCATTACGTGTCTTCATTTCAGCATGTTGACACATTTTTCGAGGTGGAGTGATTCTCCTGCATCAAAATCCCATCGATTAAATTGGCTGGATCGCAAGATCTGGAGAACCATTCCACTATTAAATGCTGCAGAGTCTAATTGGGCCTTGATGGGGTGTTTGGTTCATGCTATTGAACTAAAGGGATTTAGGACCCATCAACATGCTCCACCACGCTACAACCCCCTGAATAGGGGGGCTTTCACCCCCCTTGTGACCCCCCTGCTCTTATAACGTCAATTTCCACCATTGAAGCAATGGTGATATTTTTGGCGTAGTCTCTATCCTACTTACATACAACTCTTCCCCATACGTCATTATGACTCTTTAAAAAACATCTTTTTGGAAGTTGTACGCGCCCAATTAGTTATGCATAAAATGTATGCAAGGGCTACTCAAGGGACAATTGTGTACATGTCAATAAATTCCTATATATATAGGAATTTATTGGCCTAGTCTATATCCTACTTACATACAACTCTTCCCCATACATCCTTATGACTCTTTAAAAAACATCTTTTTGGAAGTTGTACACCCCCTATTAGTTATGCATAAAATGTATGCGCGGGCTACTCAAGGGATAGTTGTGTACATGTCAATAAATTCATATATATATATATATATATATATATATATATATATATATATATATATATATTCCTAAGAAAATTTTGAATTACGAGTTTGGTTAGTTTCCTAACTCCTTTTACCTATACTCAACCATCTCTAAGCAAATAGAAATCACATAAATAAGGCATTTGGTCCAAGGAGAAAGGTAATGACAATAATTGATTCTTTGCAGATCATAGAAAGAATCCATTTGGCTATCCCCTCCAAGTATATAAGCCCATATACATCCATGTTGCTATTGGTTATTGACATGGAAACTCTTGTTTTCAATCCCTTTCTGATCACCAACCAATCTGACCAAGAGTCTCCCTTATATTCTCTTTGGGTCTGCGGTGAATCTGGAGTCAAAATCAACCTTTATAGAAAGATCTTGGGTGGAGGGATCTAGGATCTCTTTCGACAGGGAAACGTTGTGCAGGACATGTATAAATCTTTAACTACCTAACTACAAAATAAATATAGAAACACATTCCTTTGAAATATATTGTTTTTGCAATATTTTCATATATGTTTCATAGAATATTAATTTCTTTTCAATCATTTCGACACTTTTCATTAGACTAACATGTAGTTATTATC
>JZKD02S1927049.1:564251-579177 GCA_000966675.3 Picea glauca | reverse complement strand
AGAATAACATAAAGACGAATATTTGTTAAGAAAAGATCCTCTCTGCAAAGAGAATTTAGATGTGTGTGAACAATAAACAATGATAAATAGACAAGCTTACAACATATCCTCTACTACATCAAGAATATATCAATCAAAGGCAAATTTTAATCCTTAAAATCAACAATACATTCAAACAAGATGAAGAATAGAACAGAGAACATAAAAGACAAATTTGATGAAACAACTCATATGAATCTTCAATAACATACAATTTACAACCACATGCCCCTTGGGCTTACAAACTAAAATATACAATCATTCCATTTCTCAAAACCTCCTCTGGTACTGGGCCCCCATCTCATATCATTCATCCTATGTATTTATAATAAAAAAAGTATACCACAACTAGGAGTGTGAGTTGGCCTTCCTATCCTAGGATTCTCCACAAAAAGCTACCAGTCTAACATCTGTACCAACAGATCTAACAAACTGCCTTGCTGCTTGGGCACCTCTTCTCCAGTGCCGTGTGTTTTCTCTTGTCTTTCATGTTCCTTCCATCAGAAGGAAACTTGGGTCAGTATGGGATTGCAGGAGAAACTGCTCTCTGTGGTACTTTGGGTTGACTATTTTCTCTCTCCTCGACCAGACCCTACATGCTTCCATTTAAGGGGGTAGTCGAATCTTCAACCACCAATCCTTCTTTCATTAACTAATTTCTCCTTGGTATCAGGATGAGGCTTAACGCCTAGTTTGTTGCCATGCGTTGCTCTCGGATTGGACTCTATATAAGCACATGATTACGAAAGTTTCCAAGGGAGGTTTGGATCCACACCGCTCTGACCCTTGCAATCCACCACCAACTGCCACATAACTCTTTAGCTATATCATGGTTTCGATTGCAGGACCGCTTTAATATATTTGCGTTCGAGCACTTTATGTCCCCGCAATGAAGTGTGGTCGTCGATCTATTGCAATCTGTGATCTAGGTAACCTTGCTATTTTAACGCCCCTGCTAAAATTTATCCATCTTCCAACTCCAGAATACTTTTAACCATGTTTAGAGATAGAGCCAATTTTGGCGCTTAGGAGCTTTGAATGCTGAGCAAGAATATCTCTTGGAGGACGATCTCCTGAATTTGGCGTGGTGGCCTGACATGAATGTTATGTTTCCTCAGCGGATAAGTGCCATGTGTTGAGTTGAAAAACACCCGTGGAGTGGTAGGGCCCGAAGTGACGTGGCAGCCTGACGTCACTTCGGGATTTCAGGATGCAGAGCATAGAAATATCCTGAAGTAACTTTCTCTCGGTTGACGTGACAACCTCTCGTTACTTTGGCACTTCGGGCTTCCAGAGCTTTTGAACACAGACATGAATATCTCCGAAAGTGACTTTCTCCTGGTTGACGTGGCAAGCTCTCATTACTTCGACACTTTGGGCTTTGGGATCTTTTAAACGCAGACATGAATATCTCCCGAAGTGAATTTCTCCCGGTTGATGTGGCAACCTCTCGTTACTTCGACACTTCGGGATATTTTGAACATGGGCATGAATATCTCTTGAAGTGACTTTCTCACGGTTGACATGGCAACCTCTCGTCACTTCGGGAATTTGACACTTCGGGGCTTCTGTTTGGTCGTTAATCCTTGCGCGACTTTAAAATTCCGAATGCACGAGAGCCGTTAATTTGAACTGCACATTGGATCTCCACCATTGAAAATTGAACCTATTTGTTTGCTTGTATTTTAAGCCTGAAATGGACTGCTTTGAATGCTGCATTTTTCTCATAGTTTTTTCCCTGTGCATGCAACATACTTGATTGTCCTGACTTTATCAACTAGAAGAGGAAAAACTTATAGGAAGGTATGCAGAAAAGAGAGATATAGGGCATAGGTGTAGACCTAGGTCTTAACAACAACTGCATATAACCCATGACAACTTTTTGTGATAACACATCCCATTACAGAAGTAAAACAAAAAAGAGTGTTATATTTTAGCTCCGAAATGCACCTAAATGGAAAGTAGATTCCCTTTTGTAATATAGCCTCTCGACTTTTCCTTTTGTATATGGAAAACCCAAAAACAGAAAAAATGTTATATTATATTTAAAAAGAAGGAAGGACCCTCATTTCCATCAACCCAAAGGTTGTATTCGATCTTCCCTGCAGTCTTCAACAAGGCCTTCTTTGAGAGAGCATCTGCCTCCATGTTTTGTTCCCTATATATATGCGCGGATCTGATCTCCCTAAAGGATTGTTTGATCTCTCTAATCCCGTCCTTCCATCCCACAAGCGCGACAACCTATAGATTCCCTTTGCCAGTCAACTAGTCAATGATAATTTTTGAGTCACTACATACCTGTAAAGCTTCGATATTCAAATGCATAGCCAAGATGAGAGTAACCCAAGCTCCTACAAATTCTGCCTGAGTATTTGTCCTTGGTCCATAGTTGCATGTCCATTTATAGGCTATTTTTTTATTAATCCTTATCATTCCCCCTGCCCCACTCTGGTACACATTTGCCTGCGTCGCACCATTGAACCAACCAACTATGGGTAGTACATGACTAGGAACCTGGACATTCCTTTTGTTAATCTTTTCCTGAGTTGCTTTCAAATTTGCTGATTTTTCAAAAATTTTGTAAACAACCGAAGAGAAAGAAAGATTCCTATTTTCAAAGATTCTCTTATTTCATTCTAACCAAACAAACCAACACACTAAAGACAAAATAATAGTGTATATTTTCTCCTTTCTAAACCATTAATAACATTTAATATAAAAATGAGGACACTATTACATCAACTTGAGGGTTTTTACCTTTGTCTTCTAGCCCCGCTAGAGACGGATCTTGATCCATCATTACGCTCCAGTTTTCCACTCTCCAACAATGACACTTCTTCGATCCTCCCCACTGTCCCACTCTGTCTACCCGTGCTGCTTTACAGTGGGCCTGCAGCTGATTTTTTGCACGTTTTTTTAATGGATTCCCTGACAAACACTCTCATGCACCCTTCTGATGAACAGATCTGGAAACAGGCTGGGTTTTTTGACCAAGTTGATTCCCTGGAAACTAGACGACCGTCTTTTCCCTCCAAAACCTTTTCAAACTGCCCTTCCTCTTCCTCGATTGACCCAGTCGCTACGGGCTCACTCCCTCCACATCCTGTATCAGATAGGCTCCCCACCTACCACCACAGTAAACCACACTCCACAACCACTTCCAAAGGCCCTCTAGCCACTCACCGTGGAGTTTTCACTGGTCGCAAGGTATGGAAATCAAACAAAAAAACCAGACGTCTGGTCTTAGGTGATGATGTTGGTTTAGAAGATCTCTGGAAGATGTCACTCAATGGCCTGGTTGGTCGGATATATTACAAAAGTTTGAGCCCCCAATCACTGGAGGACTGGACTACTTCGCAGTGGTCCCTGATCTTAGGCTACTGCTCGGATATTTTATACCTTAAAAAGGGCTGGCTCGGGTTCCTTTGCCGATCTCCTGAAGATGCCTCACTGCTCTTGTCCTGTTTTTGGATCATTGGGGGAAGCAGCTTCATGCTAAAGCGCTGGCGTTTGGCCTTCAACCCCGAATCTGACTACTTCCAGCTTAGACACCCTTGGGTGCTTCTCTCGGGCCTTCCGCTCCACTTCTGGAACAACAAAGTCTTCAAAGCTATTGGTAACTTGCTGGGAAAGTTCATCACTTTAGATCCTGTTTCTCTTACAGGCTCCTCAAGGAAAATGGGTAAGATATTAGTCGAGATGGATATATCTGCTAGACTTTCAGAAAACCTGGAGATCGACTGGCGAGGGCGAAAGACTCTTCAGACTCTGGACTACCTTGGTTTGCCTTTCCGGTGCAATCTTTGCAGAGCAACTGGTCATTTGCGCCGTAACTGCCCTGGTAAGTCATCGAACATACTTTCCGAGGAAGAAGACCTGTCTCTTAACCCCCCTGAGTACATTGATGTTGATCCTTCACTCGTATCCTGTCATTCTTTCCCTGATCCTCCCTCTCCTCCCCTACCCGGCCAACCAGAGCCTCTTTTGTCCAAAATTTTTCACCATTGTCCCTCCCTCTACTTCTCTCTCACAAGTGCTGAAAAAGACTTCATAAATCGCTCTTCTCTCCTTTCTTCCCATAGCCCTACTCCCCACCCTACTACGTTTGAACCGCAACTACCCTCCCCCCAAGCACCGAACCTTACATCGGATAGCACCTTACCATCCACTTCTGATTTCTCTCGGCGGCCTGTCCCCTCTCCCCCCATTAACCCCCTGACCTCCCAAATACCTTGCCTGCTCACCACAAACTCCCCGACACACACACTCCCTCCGACTATCCCGACGAATCATACCAGTTCACCATCCTTTACTTCACTTCAAACAAATCCCCTTTCCGATCTTCCCGGCATGGGTCAGCCAGTTGATAGCGAGGACTCCCTTTTACTAGATCTAAGTTCCTTACCCTCTTCATCTTTTATCCCGGACTCAGCTACGCCTCTACCCATATTTCGGGGACTTGAACCCATTTCCCAGCCCTCGGCGGCGGGTTCCTCTTCTTCGCACCTACTGCTCACTGACCAAAACTCATCGGCATGGGGGCGAGGTCTAGGCATTGAGCTCTCCCCACTTCAAACGAGGAGCTCCAGAAAGAAGAAATTGGATCTACATTCTTCTCCACGCGCGTCTCACATCGAACCTGCACTTGACAGAAGGGCCCTTAGAGCGTTGAAGGCCATAACTCGCTCTAAATGATGATTGTGCTCTCTTTAAACTTACGAGGAATTGAAGGCATCCTCAAAACTGCTTCCTTTCGCAATCTTCTAGAGAACACTTTGCCGGATGTCATCTTTCTTCAGGAAATTCTCTCGACTGAGAAAAAAGCCAGATTTTTCTTGCATTCCTTCCGTCCTTCTTGGGTCTCAGTGGCCGTTATCTCTTTGGGTCATTCAGGCGGCTTGCTAGTGGCATGGGATCCTTGTATCTTCGACTTAACTCCATTTTTGACCTGTGGTGGTATATTGCTGGTTGGCCGTTGCTTGGCCACCAACCAAGAGTTGGCCTTCTTAAACGTATATGGCCCTTGTCAATCAAAATTGCAGTTCTGGTCACTTCTTGCAGACAGTGGGATTCTTTCTATCCCTAATCTCATCCTTGGAGGGGATTTAAATATCACCCTCTCTGCAGACGAACACTGGGGCGGAATTCCAACGCCTTGACTGACAAATGCCTTTTACATAGACCTCTTTAGCTCCAATAACCTCATAGATATTCTGCTGACCAGACTTCTCCCCACCTGGCGCAACAGGAGATCGGGGAATGAGGCCATAGCTCGAAGACTTGATCGTTTTTTAGTCTCTGAAAATTTTTTGTCCTCCTCTACTGTCCCGTCCTTGTGGGTGGTACTTCCTTACTACTCTGACCATGTGCCTATCATCTTAAAACTGAACATTCTCCTCCGGCACAATTCTTACCCTTATAAATTCAATCATCATTGGCTCTCATCGATAGATTACACTGATCTTGTGCACTCGGTCTGGTCAGACCCGGTCTTTCTGAATGAAAGAAACCCACAGCTGAGATTAGTCTGGAAACTTAAGGCTTTAAAAGTCCAAACTAAGTATTGGAGCAAGCATAAAAAGGTAATAGAGATGGCTCTTTTACACAGCATTGAATCTGAGATTAATAATATCATTGTCCGATATGCCTCCGCCCAACTGTCATCAGAAGACTCCGACACTCTAAAGATTCTAGAGAAAAACAGAGCCCACATTCTGCGGGAAGAGGAACAAAGATGGAGGCTTCGAAGCCATGCGACCTAGCTCAACTCAGGGGACTCCAACACCAAATATTTTCATAGATTAGCAAGCCACAACAGAGATAAAAAACTGATTTGGTCTATTCTAAATCAGCACGATGAGATGATTCGAGACCAAGACTCTATCAAACAGGAAGATGTCACCTACTTTGGAAATCTCTTCAAAGCAACTGAAAATCAATCTTATCATGAGAAAGTCTCCACGGCCAACCTTTTCCTGAAATTGGTATCGGTTACTGAAGCAACCGACTTGTATAAGCCTGTCACCTTACCTGAACTCAAGAATATTTTACTTCACTTCAAAAAAGAGAGAAGTCCAGGCCCTGATGGCTGGACAACATAATTCTTCTCTTTTTTCTTTGATCTCATTGGTCTGGATCTCCTTCAGATGGTGGAGGATACTCGCACCAACGGTAAGGTTCTTAAAAGTATTAACTCCACTTTCCTGGTTTTGATCCCGAAGGAGAACCATTCTGTCACCTTCAACGACTTTAGACCAATTTCTTTGTGTAATCTTATTTACAAGTTAATTTCTAAAGTGATCTCCAATCGGTTAAAGCCTTTTCTGGAAAGGAGCCTTTCGACAGAACAACTCGGGTTTATTAAAGGTAGACGAATTCAAGACGCCATTGGCGCTGCCCACGAGAGCATTCACACCATAAAACAGAAAAATTTGAAGGCATTGATCTTGAAAATTGATTTAAAAAAGGCCTTTGACAGCATTGACTGGACTTTCTTGAGACTGACTCTTCTCTCGGTGGGACTTGGCAACAATTTCACGGACTGGATTATGTCCTGCGTCACCAGTGATGGCTTTGTGGTGCTGATCAATGGAGAGGCTTCAAACTTTTTCCACAGTGAAAGGGGGCTCCGTCAAGGTTTCCCACTCTCACCATACCTCTTCATTTTACTCATGGATAGCCTCAGTTTACTTCTTGCCAAATCCATCTCCGAAAACCGTATAACAGGTTTAAAGGTATCAAGGCTCTTCAGGTTGGTGCACCTTATGTTTGTGGATGAAATTCTCCTTTTGGCTAAAGCTGACCTTCCGGAGTGGGTGGAGATCATGGAGGTTCTTCAACTATTCTGCTCCGTGACGGGCTTGTCCATTAACCCCTTAAAATCTTCTATTCATCATTGGGGTCTCACAGAGGCTGAGCTTGTTCCTTTTAAAAATACCATCCCCTACTCCTTTTCCGATCTAAAAGATGGTTTTAGATATCTGGGATACCGGCTGAAACCGGGAGCAACATCCTCTGCTGATTGGTGCTAGTTAGTGGCCCTTTTCGAAAGAAAAATCGGCGTTTGGTGCAATAAGTGGCTGTCCCTGGGAGGACGTTTCATCCTTGTCAAATCGGTGCTTGAAGGCCTCACTGTCTATTAGATGACACTTGAGAGAATCCCTAACAAAATTATCATACTGCTGCGTAGACTATCTTACAATTTCCTATGGAACGATCTTGCTGGAAAACATCACTTCCACCTGTGCAGCTGGCAAGCACTAGCTAGACCCCGAAAGTTTGGAGGTTGGGGGCTCAAAAATATTTCTATTTTTAACTCGGCTCTCCTGGCTGTTTCCTTCTGGCGTGCCATCACCCATGACAACATTTGGAATAGACTCATCATCGACAAATACCTTGGTTCCCTTTCACTTCTTCATTGTCTTCGAAAGCCTTCCTTCGATCTGAGAAGGGCTTCACCCTTCTGGAAAGGTCTGCTCGCTGCCTCGCCGGTGATATTGCACTGGCTTCGTTGGCAACCCGGTGAGGGGATAGACATATCTCTTGGGCGAGATAAAATTCTCGGACTGGAAAACCGTTCTCTACTCTCTTCCCAACTCATATCTCAGCTCAATGCACAAAATTTCTTTCACCTTGCTCATCTAAAAGTGGTCGATTGTGCCCCATTCCTGCCCAACCGCTGGCTACATAGCAGTTCTCTCCAGCTACAAGACCCACTGGCCAAGGAATGGGACGCCTTCGCCTCGAATTTAAACTCAGCAGGTATCTCTCTCCTGTGGGCCGGGGGCGACGACTCGGGTAGCCTCACAGTCAAGAATGTATATGAGGCCATCCTTCAATCACAGAATTTTAATGCTGGGGCGCCAGGGCTTCTGAAGATTTGGAAGTGGCCTTTACCACTCAAGATCCTTTTATTCTTTTGGCTGTGTGTTAAAGATCAGGTGCTCACCTGGGAGGCACTCCGTTGACGTGGCTGGCAGGGGCCCGGCCTTTGCCTCCTTTGTAAATGCAATTCTGAAGACCTGAATCACCTTATGATACACTGCACATTCACTATTAATTGTTGGAACTGACTTTCTCGGCTTTTCTCGCTTCAGGCGGTCTGGAACGACGAATCATTCACCGATTGTTTAGATTCATGGCTCACTGCCAGATCGGCCCCGCACCCTTTGGTGGCTCACGTGTGTTGGCAGATCTGGCTGGAGCACAACTAGAGTTTATTCGAAGATCGTCCTCCCTCCTGCGTTGCGGTCATCCACCAAATTTTGTCCTCCTTTCATTGGAAGCCGTCTACTATCAAAGATTTTCATAATAAACTTGTGCTTTTCTCGCTGGACCCTGGGTCCACTTTAATTTGTTTTGATGGTGCAGCATTGGCCAATGGACATTGCTGCGGGGCCGGAGGCACCTTCAAGACTCATTCATCTAGGATCACCAAGTGGTTTCTGAACTGTGGTGACGGATCCAACACTAAAACAGAGCTTATGGGTTTATGGGCCTCTCTCTTCCTTGCTTCCAGTTGGTCTTTAAACCACTTACTGGTTCTCGGTGACTCAAGAATAATTATTGAATGGATTAACCACAAGAGTAATCTTCAATCCGTTCATATCGAAGGATGGAAGAAACAAACTAGAATGTTGGCCAACCTCTTCACCGACGCTATTTTCCATCATATTCCTAGATGGCACAATTCTGAGGCAGATACTTTATCCAAGCGGGCTCTAGGTCATGTGGCTGGGAAACTATCGGTTTACCATTGTGATAATGGTATAGACAACCCCATCTCCACTATCAATATTTTCGAGCCTTAATGTTTCTTTCTAGCAGCACGAGAATGCATTGACAATTACAGTCCAGTCTCACCTCTCGTCAAGGCAGTTATCAACAAGGATCCACCTTCCAGTGTTCACTTGGGACTGTCATTGTTATTGGACAGCGGTGGGCCATCACTGATACCGTTTTATTTCCTGCTGTGTATTTCTCGCAATTTCCATTTGGGACCACTTTGTATTTGATAACGATCGGCCAGCACTGCCTTCGTTCATCTTTCTATTTTTCTGCTGTGTGACTCTTGTTATTGTAAACAAATTTATCACTAATATAAATTTGAGAATAATTTTCTTCCTAGAAAAAAACTTAAAACTTAAAAACTTTGTAATATAATTTAAAATCCTTATCTAACAAGACACTAAAAATATTAATAACATTAATATAGAAATGAGAACACTATTACATCAACTTAAAAACTTTATAATAAGAAGAATATTATTATTATTGCACTTTCCATTTGTACGCAAAGACCGTGGCAAAGAGCAGGACTGAATTGATACCGCAATTCAAGTCACTCAACGACCACGAGACCTCTTTAGGTAGCGGTCAATACGGAGATTTATTTTTCCCTTGTAATGTCTCTTTCCATGTTATTTCCTCGCTCACCCACAAACCAATTTATTATATAATTTATAATAAATGTAAGGCTTCTTGCAATTGACGTGACACCACCAACCTATTTTCAATAATTTACTTTCTTCACCTTAACTTATACGCCCATTTGTCTTCTTTTTTCTCAATTATTGCTCCACCAAGACCACGTTCTCGGCTCGGCCATTTCTCTGTCGTTTCCACGTTATTGCCTCACACCTTTATATGAATTGATCTATATAGAGGGATATATGTACAATATCATAACTCATAAACTCTGAAGGACGTTTGGGTTTCAAAGAGGGAGAAATGGATCATAAAACACTTCCTCTCATGATGATGATGCTCCCGTGCTTTCTTATTGCTGCTGCTGCGACAACTATTAATCATTCAAGCTGGAACCCTTCTTCTGAATCTCAACATTTTGTTTGGAATGGACGGAATGCGCTGGAGGAAGGTGACCATGAAAGGGACTTGGATGCTCTTCTGTCCTTTAAAAAGCATATCATAAGCGATCCATCTGGAAGGCTGTGCAACTGGACAGCTCAGAATTCAAAGGAGGTTTGCTCCTGGTATGGTATTCGCTGCACCCAACACACTCAAAGAGTTGTTGCCATAGTACTTCCTGTTGCCATAATACATCCTGTTGGCATGCCCGATTATGGATACGGGGATCCTAACTTACAATTGGGAGGTACCCTCTCGCCTTCTCTTGGCAGCCTTTCTTCATTGCAGACGTTGAATCTTTGTGGCAATAATTTTACAGGACTAATTCCGCCTCAACTCGGGCACCTTAAAGCGTTCAGGTTACTTAACCTCAGCTTTAATTATTGGCTTGAAGGATCTATTCCGAAATCATTGTCTAATTGCACAGGCCTTCGATGGATCGACCTTTCATTTAACCTCTTGTTGAATGGGACCATTCCATCAGAGTTTGGTCGTCTGGTCAACTTGGAGCATCTCGATTTTGGCGGGAATGATCTGAGTGGAAGTATTCCAACTTCATTGTCTAATTGCACAGGCCTTCGATGGATCGACCTTTCATATAACTCCTTGAAGTATGTCGACTTGGACGGCAGGATTGTTCTGGGCGAGTCGAGCGGATTGGATGGTTCAATCCCTTCCACCTGGGGTTTGATGAGAAGTCTATCTTATCTTGACTTATCCGGGAACTTATTAAGTGGTCACATCCCTACGGCGCTGGGCAATTGTAGTCGGCTGTCGTCCATCAAATTTAGTAGCAACCAGTTGAGCGGAAGAATTCCAGTTGAATTGGGGTTGCTACAGAAACTGAAAACCCTGGATCTAAGTTATAACAACATCAGTGGAAGGATTCCAGTTGAATTGGGGTTGCTACAGAAGCTGAAGAGCCTGGATCTAAGTTCTAACAAATTGGAGAACATTATTCCTCCGACTCTAGGAAACTGCTCGTCACTCAAGTCTTTAATTTTGGGGAACAATCGATTGGGCGGTGTACCACCTCAGTTGGGTAATTTAAGGGAACTTACTCACCTTTCAATCTATGGCCTATGTCCGTATAATGACTACGGTTCTATCCCTTCCGAAATAGGAAACTGCAGTAATCTCTCTATTCTTGATCTTAATTCAAACATGCTCACAGGGACCATACCTGAAACCATTACAAGATTAAGCAAGCTCAGATTCCTTGACCTCAGTGGTAACAAGATCACGGGTACGATTCCTAGAGAAATAGGAAACCTTCACTCCCTTGAATCCCTGAATTTATTTTCAAACAATTTAAGTGGAGATATCCCAAATAGCATAGGTCACTTAATGTTTCTTGTAAACCTAGATTTGATTAGTAATAATATCTCTGGTCATATTCCTTATAATATTAGCGGATTGTCTTCAATATACAATTTGATTTTATCAAAAAACAATTTCAATGGACACATTCCTAAGGCCATAGGAAAGC
The DNA here is from genome assembly GCA_000966675.3 of Picea glauca. Taxonomy (NCBI): domain Eukaryota; kingdom Viridiplantae; phylum Streptophyta; class Pinopsida; order Pinales; family Pinaceae; genus Picea; species Picea glauca. The sequence continues at coordinate 567,782 of JZKD02S1927049.1, read as the reverse complement.
TCAAAACTTTACAGTCCATAGATATATCTAGTAACTATATTTGTGGAAGTATTCCTAAAACCATAGGAAAGCTCAATAATCTTTTTAGTTTACTTTTATCAAAAAATTCACTTAGTGGAGATTTGGGCAATATAGACTTTCCACCTTCTTTGGTTTACTTTTCAGCTCACTCTAACAATTTTTTTGGGACTTTGCCAAAATCTTTGAGCGGATGTGAATTGTTGGATTTAAGGAAAAATCACTTAGAAGGTGAGCTCCCTCGCTACATTGGAAATTTTCAATCCTTAAAAGTGTTAAGTATCGGCTATAATAATTTTCATGGTGGTATTCCTCTATCCATCACAAATCTCATAAGGTTGCAAGTGTTGGATTTATCCAACAATAAATTCAGTGGAGGAATTCCCTCTCATCTTAAGAGACTCAAGGGGTTTACAATCAAAGCATCTTCAAATATTCAAGAGATCAAAGTACCATTTTCCATTATCATTAAAAGAGTTGACTATACTCTCACATATGTTCTTGCAACAAATACAATAATTGATTTGTCAAACAATACTTTTACAGGAGAAATCCCTGAAAGCATAGGGAGTCTAAGCAGCCTGCGATTGCTGAATTTATCTGGGAACCAGTTGGAAGGGAAGATACCTGCATCACTCAGTGAGATATCTACTTTGGAACAACTGGACTTGGCCAAAAATAATTTGATAGGAGAGATTCCTCAAGAGTTCTCTAAATTGTCAATGTTGGCGGTTTTTGATGTTTCATTTAATAGCTTATGTGGCCCAATCCCAACAGGGACACAGTTTTCTACTTTCAGTGTAGCATCATTTCAAAAGAACAAGTGCTTGTGGGGGTGTCCTTTAAACCCATGCAATGAAAATAAACCACCATTTGGCACGGGAGAAGGCAATAGTGGTAAGAGTAATAATATCAAAGAGGGATGGCTAAGTCATTTGGATGAAAAAATGTCATTATTAACATTAGGTATGGGACTTGGGATTGGATTTGGGGGAGTGGTTGCTATGTTCATATTGTGGGAAAGAGCTAGACATTGGGTGTTGTGTTTACCCCACAATAGATCACAAGCTTTCTATGGAGAATATCGATTCCGTACATAAGAAGAATGTAAAGATGCTTTATTGACAATATCCATTCCCTACATAAGAAGAATGTAAAGATGCTTTATTGTATATTTGATTATTTCAAAATAATCAATATGATAAATACAATAATTTGTAACATATGTAAGCTTTATTGACAATATCCATTCCCTATATAAGAAGAATGTAAAGATACTTTATTGTATATTTGATTATTTCAAAATAATCAATATGATAAATAAAATAATTTCTAACATATGTGAAATAATAAAATAAAAAAAACATGATTTTTTTTAGTATGGATCTATTGGTAGGGGCTGCACAAACATAGAGTTGAATCTTCTAAGTACCGGCTCAAACATAGAGTCTAATCTTCCAAGTACCACTATAATCTCATTTTTTTTCATGTAAAATCAAACCATCACACATGAGATAGAGGTTATCCATAACTACATCTACTCATTATAACCTTAATAAACATATGAAAAAACATGATTATCATACAAAATAATGAAGTTATCCATAATGACATCCACTAAGTGTAACCCTAATGAACATAAAGAAGAGAATAATAATCATACAAAATAATGTGTTAACTATTGATGTCATAATAATATTTCATCATTTATCCAAATAAAACATTTTATTAAAAAAAAAACACAAAATTAATAAATTAAAATTTGTAATAATAATTCATTATTTATATAAATCAAGAATATATTATAACTAAAGTTCAAAGATAATTGTAATATAATATTTCTCCATCATTACTTCACAAGTTATCATTCATCAATTTTCTTATATTTGCTTATTTTATATTTGATTTGCCATTATTATTATTAAACTTACTTTATACTCTGCTATAATTACTTTTTCTTATTAAATTTTACTCTTCTGACAAATAACAATTTTTAACTACTTCACACTACTTCACACTACAGTTCATAGTTTGTTAAATTTACTTTTTCTATATCAAATTTGACTTTATGCCAATGCAAACGTCTAATGAAAAGTAAAGGAATAACTCTTTAAATGGATTAAAGAAATGTTTGCTTTGTTTATATGTTAATTTCTTTGTTGTTGAGACATGTGTTAGAGATTTCATCTCTTTGTTATTCATATATTCGATAGGATGGATTTTTAATTTTTTTAAAGATTATTTAGAAAATAATGTATTATAATTCATATTATTGGTTGTTTATAAACGCAGGTTGTTAAATATAATGGATTTGATTTTTTTTTAAATTCTTAAATAACAATATATTATAATATTATAATTTAGAAGTATTAAAAGATTAATAATATATAATTATAGTTGATTAGGTAAATACAAATATTGGTTAACAATATATTAGTCTAGTCAAATTAATTTTAAAAAATGCAATGACAATCTTTATTATTTTGTAAGATATTAATTATTATACACTGTGCATAAGCCATGCATTTATTTTTAATTATGTTAAATTTCTTTACAAACTACATCTATGTATTATTATTGATTCATTTTGTTATATTGTAAACTTTGTGACTAAATTAGATCTACTTTTTAGCGTTGCATATTTCGATCCTTAGATGAACATTCTTATGCATTTTCAAATGTACTACTTGTTCTACTTGTTCCCGTTTCATTGTGACCAACTATCACCTTGTTAAAGCATGACACATGTCATATAGTCTGACAAGTTTCTCCACACAGTTCAAGATTATGAACACCTATTGGTGTTTGATTCCACTTCATATCCTTGTGATTGGTATTAGAGGGCTATTCTATATCTTTGTTTTTCACTACAAGAGATTTTATCTAGATTAAATAAAACATAGCAAAGTTGAATATTAGTCTCTATTAGATTTAATCATAAGAAACACATGGTCAATCCAACTTACCTCTAACAATTACCTTCAAACATGCTCAATGATCTCATATGATGGTTAAAACCAACTCCATCAGATTTTCCATTTCTAATGCAAATGCTATATAATATATGATTGTTGAGGCTCTTCAAAGATAGAGCAAGGAAACAATGCCCATTTCATAAATTTGGATTAATGTTTAGTATTTTATTTTTTTAACTCTTAAGCCATTAATATACCTCATAATTATTAATGAATAGTTAAACATAGAAACAAATTGATTCTATGTTGTATAGAGTTATCTTTTTTCTCTATCAATTTTAATGTTATTTACAATTCATCATAGTTATTAATTAATAATCAAACTTAAAAGCAATCACACCATTCATATTTATCATAAGTGGATATCAATAATCCAATAATTCCTTATACATTCTGTCATTTCATCAAGGTATCCACTCTAGCCCTTTTAAGAAAAACAATAGAGGATGTAAGTGTCTTACTTTAATTATTGTTAATATATAAAGTGCAAGAAACAACATCTTATTTAAGGAGAATGGAGTCTAACAATATTATTTCA
>JZKD02S1927049.1:523404-563057 GCA_000966675.3 Picea glauca | reverse complement strand
ATATTTTTCTCTTCAAAACCAACCATAAAAACATTCAAAATAAGTAAAAAGTGATAATATGTAAATATATAAAATGAGAAACCATTAAATTATCCTAAAAGGAGAAAATCAAGAGCAAGAATTGATAGTTTTCTCTTCTAAACCAACGATAAGAAACGTTCAAAATGAATGTTGGATATTCTTTTCTTAAAATTTCTTTATCTTTTAATTTTTTGTATTTTGATTTCAAACTATTTTTTTTTTTTTTAAACTTATATGAGATACTATGTTAGCATTAAGTAAAATCAGTTCACATCTATTCATAATTGATTGGGACATATAGAATGCGCATTGTTTCTAGTGATATAGAAATTACTAAGTTCTTATATAATGTAACTTAAGTTGTAAAAATTAATGCATTTTTAATATAATTTGTGTCTTTATTTGTAAATTAATAATTTTGTAAATGAATTAGTAACAAATAGAGTAAGTTAAAAAGTGGGCAAACTAAATTATGTTTTCGTCTAAATTCAACAAGAATTTTGTTGAAAGGTATAGTTGCATATGATTGATTGAAACTTTGACCATGAAACTTTGTCTTTATGAGTTTTAATCCATTTTAAGAAGACCCTCATCTTAAAAAAAAATAGAGTAGACTAGGACAGAACTTTGTCTCACCTTATTTGTTTTTTATGAAAACCTACTTATTAGAAAAGTTGAGCTTGTCCACTTTTTAACTCACTCCATGACAAATAATTAACATAGTCTTAGAGACTTTGATTTATTTTATAGTTTTAAATCTTAATTTTATGTTTAACAATTTTGTTTTTGTTTTAAATTGATATGTAACATTGCCATATTCATTGTATTGTCCAATATTTTGAGCCCTTGTTCGTTCTTGAATTTGATATTATTATTGTTGAGTGAATTGAGTCAACTACCTTTGACTAGGGTTGACCAAACCTATTTATGAATTTTTTGATAAAGTGACTTGTGTGAGCAAGAAGTTATCCAATATTGATGGTTATGTGATATGTGATCATCGTCATCTTATGTTTATACTATTTATGATGTCTTACACTGTTACTAAGAGACTTTAGTGTTAATAGTTTAATATGATGATTAATTTGTTTAATGAATGAGATTGTGTTTCTATCATGATTTATATGTTTTAAATCCTATAAAGGGGATGTTACATTCTTATACTCAAATGAATTTCTACATTTTATTATATGTGATACCAGTAGGAATAATTATGAGAAATGTGTACATGATGTCTAAATTAACAATGAGATCATGGACCCTACAAGGGTCCAATGACAATATCGATAGTGAGGAGGCTATTGCATATTGGTGTTGTTGAAAATATGGATAGAATGTAGGCTATTACATATTAATTTCATTTTTTTATTCTTGATAAATAAATGTGATACTCTAATAGTTTCTTGTCTAGTTGTGTTAAGCAACACATAGGTAATTGTTGAGGCAACCATGATATTGGACACAATTGGATACGTGAAACTATGGTAAGGGTGACTATAGGGGTTTGAAGGGTGATTCAATCTGATCAAGGAAGTCTAGTCTAATTAGGGATGATATCACCGACAAGGGTGGAGGTTTATTCCCACTGAGTTATTTTATTGTTCTTACGCCTACTTTGGGGTCATGGGATTGGGTGAGTAGGACCAGTTCCCTGTCGAGTGTGGTATAACCTGATATTTCTATCGCGGGCCATGAGGATTGCTGATTAGAAAGACTGTATTACAGTGTTTAAGTCAACATCACGAGGATAGATCCTTCAAGATTTAGTCTTCTTGAATGATCTATTCCGAAATAATTGTCTAATTGCACAGGCCTTCGATGGATCGAACTTTCAAATAACTAGTTGAATGGGACCATGCCATCTGAGTTTGGTCGTCTAGTCAAGTTGGAGCATCTTGACTTTGAACATTTGGGTATTTTTCTGAGTGAGTCTAGCAGATTCGATGGTTCAATCCCTTCCACCTGGGGTTTGATGAGAAGTCTATCTTATCTTGACTTATCCTTCAACCAGTTAAGTGGTCACATCCCTATGACACTGGGAAATTGTAGTCGATTGTCATCAATCGACTTTAGTGGCAACCAGTTGAGCGGAAGAATTCTAGTTGAATTAGGGTTTCTACACAAGCTGAAGACCCTGTATCTAAGTTCTAACAAATTGGATAACATTATTCCTCTTTCTCTAGGAAACTACTCGTCCCTCAAGTCTTTAATTTTGGGGAACAATTGATTGTCGGACGGTGTACCACCTTAGTTGGATAATTTAAGGGAACTTACTCAGCTTTCAATCTCTGGCCTATGTAATTATAGGCCCGACCTGGATAATTATGATTATAGTCATCCTTATGATTTCCCTCCTGGTGATATTTCAGGTTCTATCCCTTCCGAAATAGGAAACTATAGTAATCTCTCTTTTCTTAATCTTAATTCAAACATGCTCACATGGAACATACCTGAAACCATTACAAGATTAAGCAAGATTATACTCCTTTCCCTCAATTGTAACATGATCATAGGTACGATTCTTGGAGAAATAGGAAACCTTCATTCCCTTCAATTCTTGTATTTATTTTCAAACAATTTAAGTGGACATATCCCAAATAGCGCAGGTCACTTAAAGTTTCTTAATTGGCTAGACTTGAGTAGTAATAATATCTCTGGTCATATTCCTTATAATATTAGTGGATTGTCTTCATTACAACATTTGGATTTATCCAAAAACAATTTAAGTGGACATATTCCAAATAACATAGGTCAATTAAAGTTTCTTAAATGGATAAACTTGAGTAGTAATAATATCTCTGGTCATATTCCTTATAATATTAGTGGATTGTCTTCATTACAACATTTGGATTTATCAAAAAACAATTTAAGTGGACATATTGCAAATAACATAGGTCAATTAAAGTTTCTTAATTGGCTAGACTTGTGTAGTAATAATATCTCTAGTCATATTCCTTATAATATTAGTAGATTTTCTTCATTACAACATTTGGATTTATCCAAAAACAACATCAATGGACACATTCCTAAAGCTATTAGTGGGTATGTTTTTCTTAATGGTTTATTTCTATCAAAAACTCATTTAGTGGAGATTTGGGCAATATAGACTTTTCACATTCTTTGCATTATTTTTCAGCTCACTCTAACTATTTCTTTGGGACTTTGCCAGCTTCTTTGGATACATGTGAATTGGTGGATTTAAGGAAAAATCACTTAGAAGGTGATCTCCCTCGCTACATTGGAAATTTTCAATACTTAAAAGTGTTAAGTATCGGTTATAATAATTTCCATGGTGGTATTCCTCTATCCATCACAAATCTCACATGGTTGCAAGTGTTGGATTTATCCATGTAACATCCCGCTCTGCTGAGCACACTATTATTGACTTATTCCTTGAGGACAATTGCTTGCAAGTGATCCAGGTATGGCACATTATGATTTCATTCATATTATGGGTTATATATGATGATGTTGAGGGTTATGGATTATTGATTATATTGATGTATATATATTGATAGATGATTTTGACGAGTCATCTCGAGTGTCCAAGACACATGACAGGTTAAGGATGTTGATGACATCGATGGATTCTCTTGGACTCCAGATTGAGTCAGGGAGTGGATTTTAATTCTTGAGTATTTAATTTCACGCACAAATGTTGTATGATTGATTATAGTATGATTCATGCATATGAAATTACTGACAATGTTTTGTTAGTGGATGCAGGCTTGACGATGCTTGCTAATACGACTCACATAAGGAGTAGAGGGGCCATGCAAAAAAAACTAGACATTGAGGGAGAGGTGTGGCAGAGTCCCTGTCACAACCTACTAGCACTCCCACCGTGGTCTGAACTGTAGGTTAATGATTACCTAGTTCGAGAGGTCCACGATGCCGTGAGTGAAGACTGAGACAGTCGCTCACAAATATTTCTAAGGGGCACGCAATAAGGCAGATTCCTTATTCCTTAGAATACCTTAGTCTCTCACAAGGTCGATTGAGTGGGGTGTTGACTCCAAGGGGTCAGACAACTTCCAAAACAAGTCTAGGGCAAGTGGCATCCTTGGAGCATGAAGGTGCATCTTGAAAGGCACGCCACATGGTTAAAATTGAGTCAATAAATCTAGATGGCCTAGGAAAACATCGAATTATATAGACCTTGTTGGATTAACTAATTAATTAAATGATAGATTATTAGTTGAGAAGCCTAACAAGAGTCAAATCTTAAGTCTAAGATTTTACCTAAGTCTAAGTTTGATTTTGGAAATATCCAAAATATTAAAGTGGGGATGAATATAATACTAGGAAAATGGGTAGTAAGAGATAAAGATTTAATAAAATGCACATGTGTGAACGAATTTGATAAAAAGGAAAATTAAATAGAAATAAATAATAACTTGAGAGTTTGGTGGTACATAGAATAGGATCTAGAGTCAAACTACACTAGTCTAACTAGAAGAATACTCCTGATTAAACTCTAACTAAGATCTAGTTGGGGAACACTCCTTAAATGAGAATTTGAGGAACAAAGGGACACCTAGGAGTGAAAATAGGAACACATTGAGGTGTGAGGGTTTTTTACCTTTTTGATTAAAATAAAATCGATAATTACTGGTGTAACTTGGGGAGAGTGTGACAAGTGTGTGACTGAGTAATCCAAATTAAAATTAACTAAAAATTTAATTATCTGTGCATAAGGACATGTGTAAAGGGAGAAAAGTCTATAAAAAAAAATCTGGAGAAAGGAAAAAGATTCGATTTTTCTGAGCATGGTTATTTTAATAAATGTATATTAAACTGTGTTTTACTTGTGAGAGTGGGGTTACCAATATTGTAAGAGGGTGGAAGCTCTTCCTTGCGAGGGAAAGCCTTGGAGCTAGATTTTTGGTTTTTCTGTGTGTGGCCCCTTTGCAGCTCGAGGGGATAAGGGGGAAGAAGAGTACCACTAGTGTTGGCTGGGAGGTACCGGTGAAGTCTCTATGATTAGCAAGCAAAGGAAGGGAAGGAACACAAGATTTGAAGGCATCTTCATTACATAGGTTTCTTTGGTTTATGGTATTTTATAATCTAAATTTTATTACATTACGAGAGTATTGTACAATAGATTTTAGAGTCACTGTAGAATCATTGGAAAGTCTGAATATCAAGTATTACGTCTGCTATCAAACGGATAATTGTTACAGTGCTATATTTAAATCTTAACTGACCATTTCAGACGTTTCCAAAATTCTTTATGAGCACCCTAATCCTCATTGAATAGTTAAATTCCTACATTATATATCGCTTATGTTAAGTCTGTATTTTCATCCTTACCTGAATTATGATGATAAGAGTTTTAGTTGAATTTTCATTTAAAACCAAACCAATCACATGATGGGATCTCTATCGATTTTTAAATGAAGCCTAAATCAATCCATTCTATGGAATATTATTGGTTGCACTCTAAATGCGGATTTAGTATCGTGGAAACCTCTATTGTTTTTTTCTTCAATGTTGTTGTACTATGGACTTCTGGAGAATTGTTTTAAATCTAAAACTATATGAGTATCTTCTGTCAAAATCATAATAAAACCCAATTTAATAATAACTTGCAGTATCTATGTATTTTTTTTAAAGTCTCTGGAATTAACTTTAACTCATTATGCATTATCCCTTTTCATAACCAAAGTTATGCATGTGACTTGGAGCCAGAACCTAGTGCTAGTCAAAAGGGCACTAATTGGGGCTCCGGTACTCCGATGCTCCATAGGTTTCTTAAACTCAACACTCCTTTTATCCCGAATTTCTAACCGACCGAACTTGGTCTTAAGATGAGATAACCGACATTTGTAGCTTACGCTACCCGACCACCTTCCTTTGAGAACTTTTAAACAACTTAATCTAATGGTCCTTGTTGTTCACTAGATCTACGGATCTCCTTGACTTTGAAGCTTTGAAACTTCAGGGTCTTCGTATTCCTTAAATTTTATCTCTTAACTTAGCTGGAGAGTCGAATCCTAATTAACTCAAAGATCAACGATCCTTTTTACCTTGCTCCGATATACGACTAGAAGTAACTTCAAAGCTTTGACACTTCAGAGAGTTGTGTTACTCTGGATTCCATTCTCCCAGAGTGACAAATTTATGGAGTGATGTGGCAGCCACGTTGTCACAATTGATGACGTGTCACAATAATGAGAGTGACACATGTCACCTGAATTAGTGCTGATGATGTAATCAAAGTACCCAAAATGAGTGCCATGTGTCATTCGAAATCAGTTGATAGGTGGCAGTTGACACGTCAACTGAGATAGAGTTTGTGAGAATGGGGTTCCGACACTTTGGCACTTCAGGAATCTTGACTTCGAAAGTTTTAGCTATTGCAATTCTCGTTTCCTTTGAATTCAAAAAGACAGAACCCACAGATCTGACGGTTCTGGTTTTACCGACAACGATGATCAAGATTAACTTCAGTTTTCAAGAGTTCAAGAATTTTACACCTTAACAACTCCTCCCCACCTCCTAAATGGCCGATTTATGGAATACTCATATCTACAGACATGTGTACCCAATCATTTGATAGTGTTGATTTACTCCAGAATTTCGAGAGTCCCTTAACTTTAACACCATGAATCCTTTTTTTACCAAATTACCGAACCTCCAAATTAGGAAGGCTCGTATATATAATGACCTGAAATCAATTACCAGATCTACGACTGTACTTCACTTTGGGACTTCAGAGCTTCTAGGTTTCTACACTCCTTGTCAACTAACCCGAAGGGCCTTTGTCCTCCCTTCGTATGACTAAGAGCTATGACCTCGACTCACCTCCTTGAGTGATAATCGACGGTCTAATTCAATGGTCATGATTAAATCTATCGTGAAGATAGATGTCTAAGAAGGATTGCAGAGTCTTGACTAGCATGATGTTTAAACCCTTTCCCGATTTCTGCAATAGAAGTTACTCGTTGATAGTGAGATCGATACCAACCGTCGATCTATTTGTTGGTGAAGATCGACGGCCTATGTGGATTACAGAACCTGAATTGGTGTGATCGTTAACTCAACCCTATGTTTCTACAATGGCTCCCCATCGTTGATCTACCCTTACTGAGATCTGATGGTCAAGACTTAATCGAATACTGATCCGAAGGTCCTCCTCTGCAAATCCCAGATCTAACGACCACTGTAGCTTTCTCTTGCGCATCCAACGGTTAGAAATCACTCAATGATCTACAGTGTAGATCACTTCGTAGCTTCGAACTTCAGAACTCTCTTAGGGTATTTTAGCTCGGATCCAATGAAGAAGCGAATCATAAAGGTCTTAAGGTTTAACGTGTGCACATCGCCTATCTGATCGAACGGTTGTGATGATTCCGAATCCTCATTTTCAGATTTTGTCCATTAATTCCTTTGAAGGGTTTTCAACTCTTGATTTCCTCTTTAGAACCCTGCGCACAATGTTCTTCCTGAGCTTGACTTAGAGTTGAAATTCAATGCTCCTTAGCGCATCCCTCCAGATCTCTGGACTCTAACTGTTAAGGGTGTGCTTGCGCTTCCATTGTGTAAAGTTTACACTATCTCTCTTGAGCTCGTACTTCCAAAAGTTATGACCTCTTCCAGACTTGAGAGGGTCTCTGTGCACTTCGGGTGCTATATTGTCTGAACCTTGGGCTTTCATGGAGCCATCTACTTACTTCTGGGATTGACTCTAGAGGTGTTGCACTGTGTTACTAGAAGAGAAGCTTCAAGCTTCTTACATAACTTTAACTCATTCTTAGAACAGACCCTCTTTCAGCTACAGGTTCATTTTCTTTAGTATCAACTAGTTCGTAAAGTACAAAGAAGGCTTATAGTTTCTACCTTGTGTTGAGAGATATTCTCTATTATTCTTTTCCTCTTTTAACTTGTAATATAGATTGGATACCTATCTACTTGGTTGTACCCTGGAGGGTGTCACATGCTGAGGAAAACTTAAGTAATTTGAAACTGTCACAAATGATAGATGGATTTTAAGGGAACTCTGTTTTACTGTTTAAGGTTATTGCCTTGATTTTATTGAAATTTCTTCCTGTCCTTTAATGAGTAAGGTGATGAATTATTGAATAGTATGTACTGATGTTATGATGAAATGATCTGTTACCATATTTTCCATGTTGAAGAAAGGTGGTTAAGAACGTTGGAATTTATATTGAATTTGAATGAATTGAAAATATGGGAATTAGACACTTCCTTGTTCCTCATAACAGTCGCCAGTCTTGAGACCTTAAATGGTCAAGATCAATTGGATGAGTCCTATAATTGAGCATTGATTATGTGTCTTGGATGTCCTAACCTTGTAGGATAGGTTGGGTGGGTAGTTTTGTATTTCATCTTATGTGATGTGGCAGAGCCATCTTGCTTAAAGTGATATCTAAATCTGGTTGTGCAATGGAATGAAAGAAGTAGAATGTGTACTACTGATGTATGTTACTATAATGTTTCCCTTGATCTGATGATGTTTATGAATGTTTGAAAAAAAAGTATCTCTTATTGTTTCTCAAGTACTTATGTGAAGTAACAGAGGGGTTGTTACACATGGTATCAGAGCATGTTCAACCTTGCAACATTGGACCGTTACGCCATCCACTGTGTTAAACTAATTATTGAGTTAGATCGGTAATAAAAATCTGAAAATTTTCTTGGAGGTAATTATGGTTAGAGGACGCAGGGGAAGTAGACAACATGGTGTTGGAGGAAGAGGTATGACACCTCCGATAGTACCCATGCTAGAAGGGTATAATCCCAGGGAGAGGAGAAGAACAATGATCCAAAACATGTTGTTGTGGGGGACGTGGTAGGTTTGATGAGATCCTTTCAGAGGATGTCTGAGGCATTTATTAACCACTTGGACCGAGATGAGGGTAGATCGTCTGTACCCAATGAGGGTTCACAATGCGCTCCGTTTGGTAGTGGTAGTGTACACCAATAACTCAAGAAGGTAAAGTTTCCCAAGTTCATGGGTGCTACAGATGACTTAGCCATCGAGGCATGGTTGGAGAACATGGTGATGTGCTTCATACTTCGTGATTACACCTCCAAAATGAAAGTTTGCATGGAAGTGTTTCAGCTGAAGGGGAGTGCTCTTCTATGGTGGAAGATGCTCCTACCTCAACTAAACATGGTCATCGAAGATGTGTCATGGGAATTGTTTGAGGAACGGTTCCAGGAGAGGTACTTGTCTGACGAATTCATTGAGCATCAGCTTAATGAGTTCAATGCCTTACGACAGGGTAGTTGTATGGTGCCAAATTATGAGTCCAGATTCATGGAGCTACTTTGGTATGCTCCACATCTGAACACAGAGAAGTTAAAGGTCAACAAGTTTTTGTTTGGCCTTAACTTCATTATTCATGCAAAGGTACTAATCCTAATGCCTCATTCATTGCATGATGTAGTTTAAAAGGACCTCATAGCTGAGGAAGAATTGAACAATGGGGGTCAGGGTAGGACTCCTTCTAGATGGAATGGACATATGACATCAGGAGCACAACAACATCACACACAAGCTAGACATGCTTCAAGGCATCGAGACATGCCTAGAGGACCTATGTTCATGACACCTCGATGAAAGGCTCCTCAATAGAGAACTCCTTACAGAGGACCACCATAGCAACAACATCATCGTCAACAACAGTTTGGGCCTGTTTAGTAGAATAGACCGGGATCACGGACTATTAGATCAACAAATTCTACTTCAAGAACCAGGAGCACTGGACCGAAGAATGGATGTTGGACATGTGGTGAGTCACATTACCAACGAGACTGTTCGATTGAGAAGGACAGAGTAGCCGAATAATCAAGACCCACTACAGTGGGAGATTTGGGCAAGGCCCACATGATACATGCAGTGGTGAACAACTGCCAGGCTGAGCACCAATACACTGTGCTAGAGACATTAGGTACAATCTTAGACCAAAATTACAATGTATTGATAGATTAAGGTGCTATATAGAGCTTTATCTCTAGTGCAGCACTGAAGAGAATTAAGGTAAAGGCAGTCAAGCAAGACGAGTTCAAATATGTAGAAATGGAATCAGGTGCCAAACATAAGGTTGGAGGAAAGGTTACAGACTATAGCCTTAACTTGGGAGACTTTGTGACAAAGGTAGATCTTTATGTCACGATATTAGGATCTTATGACATAGTGATTGGTATGGATTGGTTGGAATCACATGATGTGATACTTAATTGTAAGACGAAACAATTAATCTTGACAAATGATTTGGGACAAAGTAGGGTAATTATAGGAAGAAACCAGGGAGTGTCCTTGAGGTTTATTTCTTCCCTACAATTGCAGAAGAGTATGTGCAAGGGATGAAAGTTATATGCAATCTTAGCATTGAATGAGAATGGCGAGGAGGAAGGACTAGAAAACCTTCCTTTGGTACAAGAGCTTGCTGACGTATTTCCATAAGAGTTACATACTTTACTGCCCAAAAGAGAGTTGGAGTTTACAATAGACTTGAAATCGGGCACTAAACCGATAACGAGAACGCCTTACCGGATGTCAACACCTGAATTGCAGGAGTTGAAAATGAAATTGAAGAAGTTGTTGGATTTGGGATTGATACGTCCAAGTGTGTCACCGTGGGGTGCACCAGTGATCTTTGTTAGAAAGTAGGATGGATCGTGGATACTTTGCATTGACTACCATCTATTGAACAAAGCTACGATCAAGAATCAGTATCCGTTGCCAAGGATAGATGATTTGTTTGATCAGATGAAGGGAGTTTTCGAATATTGACTTGAGATCAAGATATCACCAGTTACAAATTAAAGAAGAAGATATCCCTAAGACCACTTTTAAGATGATATTTGGACACTATGAGTTTACTGTTTTACCATTCAAATTGATGAATGCCCTAGGGGTATTCATGAGTTTGATGAATGGGGTGTTTTGTGAATACTTGGAAAAGTTTGTTCAAGTTTTTATTGACAACATACTAATTTATTATTGGATGACGAAAGATCATGATGAACACTTGAGATTGGTACTACAATTCCTAAGAGAAGACAAATTGTATGGGAAGCTATCAAAATGATCTTTTTACCATTCAAAGATTCATTATTTGGGACGTATCATATCTGGTGAAGGTATCGTTGTGGATCCAATGAAAGTGGAGGCCATTATGGAATGGCCATCACCAACTAATGTACAAGAAGTATTCAATTTTATGGGTCTAGCAGGATATTACCGATGATTTGTCAAAGGATTTTCAAATATAGCAAATCCGATCACAAAATTGCAGAAGAAGAACAAGAAGTTTCTATGGACTGAGAAATGTGCGAAAGAATTTCAAAAGATTAAGGAGTTGCTGACAAAAAAACCGATACTAAAATTCCCTGACATGGACAAGGAATTTTTAGTATGAACAGATGCATCCAAGGAAGGTTTAAGAAGAGTTTTGATGCAAGACAGTTGAGTAATCGCTTACATTTCGAGGAAGTTGAGAAAAAATGAAGAGAACTATTCAACACATGACCTGGAACTTTTGGGAATTGTATATTCCTTGAGATTTTGGAGACATTATCTAATTGAACAAAAATTCAAATTAAAAACAAATCATTGTGGATTGCAACATATCTTTACACAAAGTGACCTAAATGCGTGACAAAGGCGTTGGTTAGAATTAATTAGTGAATATGACTTTGAAATTACTTACATTAAAGGAACTGTGAACCGAGTGGCAGATGCACTGAGTTAGAGACCACACATATTTTCAGTATTACCTCTTAAGACGAATCTTCAAGAAAATATTCTAACTCTACAAATCGACGATGACTGGTATAAAGAAGTTAAGAATAATATTGGACAAGATACCATGATGGTATTGAAGTATGAAGGTTATTCACTAGACGACGATGGATTGTTAAGATTTAATGGAAGAATTTACGTACCACCTAATGACGAACTAAGAAGTATGATCTTGAATGAATCACATCGAGCAATATACATGGCTCATCCAGAAGTCACGAAGATGAAGGCAGACCTTAAGCCTTTATTCTTCTAGAAGGGAATGAAGGCACCCATAGTTGGATATGTGGCTAGATATCTAGAATGTCAGCAAGTGAAGGTTGAACATAGACATCCAATAGGATTGTTACATCCACATGATATTCTAGAATCGAAATGGGAGGTCATTTCAATGGACTTTATAATTGGATTTCCATTGACAACAAGAATACACAAATTGATTTTTGTGGTAGTTGACACTCTGACAAAGAGTTCACACTTTATTCTTATGCATATGACGTATCAGGATCCAGACATAGCTAGAGTATTTACTAATGATATTGTCAGATTACATGGAGTACCAAGAAAGATCATATCTGATCGAGGATCGGTGTTTATAGGACGGTTTTGGACTAGTTTCCAAGAGGCTTTGGGAACACAATTAAACTTTAGCACAACTTATCACCCAGAGACAGACATGAAAACAAAAATAAAAAACTAGATTTTGGAGGATATGTTACGTATGTATGTAATGGACCAGCATAAACATTGGGAATAATTCTTACCACTAATAGAGTTTGCATACAATAACAATTATCAAAGTAAGATTAAGATGGCACCATTTGAATTTATTTATGGGAAAACGTGTCAAATGCCATTGATTTGGGGTCAACTCGAGGACAAGATTCTAGTAAGACCAAAAGTGATATGAGAAATGGAAGAATAGAGGCAATCGATAAGACATAGGATTAAAGAAGCGCAAGATCGACAAAAACATTATGTTGATGCGCATTGTGTTGACCACAGTTATGAAATTGGAGACAGAGTCTTCTTGTGGGTAAAACTGCATAAGAGTTAAATCAAGTTTGGAAAGGGTGCTAAAATCTCTCCTAGATTTGTGGGACCTTTCAAAGTTGTGGAAAAGAAGGGACCATGGCTTATCGACTAGCCTTTCTTGATTCTTTGAGGCTTATGCATGACGTATTTCATGTATCTGTTTTGAGACATTATATTAGTGATCCTTTTCATGTTATTGACATGAGTTCCTTGCAGGTGTCGAATGAGGATGCTACTACACTGAACATGTCAGTATCCACATTCTGGACCATTTCATTTGACAATTACAACGTCGAACAACCGATCAGGTCAAGGTCTAGTGAGACAATTATAATCCACACTCGACTACTTGGGAGGACACATATGAGATGTGCCAACAATTTCCTTACTTGTTTTGATAGATTTAGACATATAGATCTATGCCAAATACATTTATTACTTTTTTTTAATATTATACTATACAAACTTTGGGATGAAGTTTAAAACAATAGGGGGTGTATGTATGATGCAATTCGCCCCTCACTGAGAAAATTGCTCCCACCAGGACCTTCTTCAACCACGGGCCCGAAGAGCCTGAGCTCTTCGACTCCTCTCAGGAGTTCTCCTACCCACAACAACACTCCTTCGGCGATCTCCCCTTGCGTATCGGGAAATTGGGACTCGCGAGTTCGCGAGTTCAATACTCAAGGGATCGGACCTTTACTTTCCCGAACCCCCATGGTCAATGGTCAACAACTTCTATTCGGGAGTTTCCCTATCGGGAAATCGGAGGATGCGATGTCATGAACCCTTGACACCACAAAGTCTCGAACCCCAAACTCCGATAGCACGTGCAAACTTGGACCTCCCGCCTTCGAACTCTGGTATATTGCCACCTGTCTCCCACTATGTCTCGTGGACTCACCTTGCCACATCTTCTTCGGGATTTCACGGATCACGAATCCGTGATGCAAGAACTTATTGGTGTCGAGAACTCCGATTCTTCGAACGCCGAAACCCAAAGTCCGATGACACCTGTTCCCCACCGGCTATGGGGTCCCACTCAACTACGTCACCTTCTTCACTCGTGTGATCGGGGATCGCGGGATCATGATTTCACCGGTCACAATTTCCTTGCATCACAAAACCCCGAACCCCGATTCTCCGATGGACTTTAGTTCTCCATACCTGTGCTCATGGGTTATCTCTCGCATAACTCCGCCACGATTGGAGGGTCCTCAAGATTTTAGGTTTCTCCTTGAAAACTCTAAGTCGTCGATTCTCTTCCTCTTGAAGAGTTCCTCCGCTTCGCCATCTTTGTCCTGTATGAACTCCCCTGGGGTCTGTTCCGACAGCGACACAAAGGTATTCTTCCAGGCCCTTTCCTGAGATACTCGTAAGGAACTATCCCTCCTGAGCGCTGTCTCTCCTTGCCTCCGTCAGAGACTTCTCATGTTCTTCCTGTGTTCGACTTCTAACAGCTCTCGAAGTGTTGAAGCCGTCTAGACCTGTGAAACCCTACTAACACGGTCCAGTCCTCTTTCTCCCAGACTCGCTCTGAGACTTCAATTTGACCTGCATTCACCTGCACGGTTCGAACAACCCAACATAACCCTGGGCAACAGAGAACAAAAGTTCAACTGCTCAGCCTCCTCAACGCACTCTATGCGGAGGAATTCAACTGCACTCGATGCAGGAATCTCTTGGCCTAAGCAGGGAAACAATTGAAACTCATTCTCTTAGGTTACGAACTTGATACGCAATCACATATGCAGCATATAAAAGATAAGCATAAAGAGAAGCAAACATGCATAAGCATAATACCAACAGTACACAGAGATCAAACACATCCATGAGATCGAATCAAATCTTTTCTATTAATTCAATATCTGTACATGGAATTTCCTCACAAGTTCTATGCTCTGCTCTTCTCTTGCTCCTGTCTGAATGAGAATTATTTTACAATGATACAAGCGAGGGTGTCTATACTCCGTTTTCCCTCTCAAAAGGTAAACTGTCTAATCTACAGTTAATTCTATCTACCAGCATTTAAAACGGTTAAATGCCTTCTTATCTACATTACATTACAAGTGCGCTTCATATGAATGCATTCATTCAAATGACGGCGCAACAATCTTTTCAAAGAAATTCAAAAATGTGTGTGTTCGCGCTGTCCAGCTGTTCCTTTGCCTCCACGCGCTGGCTCGCTTGATCAAGATGTGGATGCTCCTACATCATACTCCTCAGCTCAAAAGATTTCATGGGCTCCTGCCCATGAGCTCCTGCACAGTCTGCCCATGCTTCTGAATTATTGCCTATGTTTCCCAGCTGGCATCCTCCACTGGGTGATTCTTCCATTTTACCAGGTATTCAAAATATTGCTTCCTCCTGGTCTTCTTTCCCGCTCGCTTGTCCAGTATGCGCTCCATTTGCGGCTTCTGTTCGACTGGTAATTGTTTCCGCCATTCGACCACTGGTTCATGAGTTCCAGTGTCTACTTTATCAGCCCTGTAAGGGTATAAATCCGAAATGTTGAAAATCGGAGATATCCCGATGCCTTCTTGCAACTCAAGCTCATATGCATTTTCGCCAAATTTCCTCAGAATTTTACATGGCCCAATTTTCTTCATCTTGAGCTTGTTGTATGTTCCCTTCGGGAACCTTTCCTTCCTCAAATGCGCCAGAACCATGTCTCCAACTTCAAACTGAAGCTGCCTCTTCGTCTGATCGGCTCTGCGCTTGTATTCCTGATTCGATTTTTGCAATCGCTGCTTCACCTGCCTGTGAAGTTCTTGCATTGCTTCAGCGAATTCCTCAGCTCTCGCACTGCTAGTTTCAACCTGTTCTGGCTCCCTGAGCTCAGACACTCCTCTGGGCTGTGTCCCATACAAAATTTGAAATGGGCTCTTACCTGTACTCCGATTCACAGAATCGTTGTACGCAAACTCTGCCTGTGGTAAAATCTGATCCCAACTGGAGTGATGCTCCACCACCAGGCTTCTCAACAGATCCCCCAAGCTCTTGTTGACCACTTCCGTCTGCCCATTTGTTTGTGGATGGTAAGCAGAACTGAATGCCAAGTCAGTCCCTAACTTCTTCCATAGCGTCCTCCAAAAATGACCTATGAACTTCGTGTCCCGATCTGAGACTATGCTCCTCGGCAATCCATGCAATCGCACGATTTCTTTGAAAAATAAATTGGTGATGTGGGTTGCATTGCTCGTCTTATGGCACGGAATGAAATGCGCCATCTTCGAGAACCTATCTACTACCACAAAGATAGAATCCACTCCTCGCTGTGTTCTCGGCAAACCCAATACAAAATCCATACTAATGGCTTCCCATGGCCTCTCGGGTATGGGTAATGGCTGATATAACCCAACATTTTGTTTTTGGCCCTTTGCATGTTGACATATCCTGCACCTGTCAACAAACCTCTTTACATCTTCTCGCATGCCTGGCCAAAAATATGACTCGCTCAGCTTGGCGAAAGTTTTGTCATGCCCGAAATGACCTGCTAGTCCACCGCTGTGCTTTTCTCGTACCAAATTCTCTCTCATAGAGAAATCTGGAATGCACAAATGATTGCCCTTGAATAGAAATCCATCCTGTATCAAGAAATCTATCCACAGGCTCCTATCTCTGAGCACCGGATTCTCAGCTGCTTCATAAGCTTTCCCAAAATCAGCATCACCTGCATACATATCCTTCAGGTTTTCAAAACCCAAAGTCTTGACCCTAAATTCCTGTAGCAATAGACATTTTCAACTCAAGGCGTCAGCTACCTTGTTTGCAGTCCCCGAAATGTGCTTTATGACAAAGGTTAAAATCTGCATGTATTCCACCCACTTCGCATGCTTTTGGTTCAGCTTCTCCTGCTGACTCACGAATTGCAGTGCATGATTATCACTGTACATCACAAATTCTTTGGGAATGAGATAATGCCTCCACTTCTTCAATGCCTGGATGATGGCGTAGAATTCCTTATCATACGTGGAGTACTTTAGCTTCGCATCATCCAACTTCTCGTTGTAGTATGCTACAGGCCTATCATCCTGACTCAAGACCCCTCCAACAGCATATCCGCTCGCATCACACTTCACCTGGAAGGTCTTCTGAAAATCTGGCAGCACCAGGATTGGCTGCTCAGTTATCTTGCGCTTCAACAGATTGAAGCTCCTCTCAGCCTTGGCTGTCCACTGAAAAATCTTATGCCACTTCTTCACGGTGTCCATCATCGCGGCGCTAATCCCACTAAAGTTCCGAATGAATTTCCTGTAGAAGCTTGCCAAACCGTGAAAGATCCTTACCTCAAAAACATTTCGCGGCGATGGCCAATTCCTGATCACCTCAACCTTCTCAGGATCCATCTTCAGTTCATTCGCTGAGATTACAAAACCCAAATAAATGAGTTCTGTCTGCATGAATGAACATTTCTTCAAATTAATCAGCAGCTTCTCCTGCTGTAGCCTTCTCATTACAATGGCCAAATGCCTCAAATGCTCAGCCTTCGTCTTGCTGAAAATCAATATGTCGTCCAGGTACACGACCACAAATTTGCCAATGAATTCCCGCAGGACTTCATTCATCAGCCTCATAAAAGTGCTTGGCGCGTTTGTCAGCCCAAACGGCATGACCAACCATTTGTACAAACCCTCGTTTGTCTTGAATGTTGTCTTCCATTCATCTCCCTCTCTCATCCGGATCTGATGATATCCGCTCTTGAGGTGTATCTTGGAAAAATAATTTTCCCCACTCAAGCAATCCATCAAGTCGTCCATCCTCGGCAGTGGAAACCTATACCTGATGGTAATCTTATTTATCGCCCTGGAGTCTGTACACATCCTCCAGCCTCCATCCTTCTTTGGGCTTAGTACTGTTGGAACGACACATGGACTAAGACTCTCCCTCACCAGTCCTTTATCCAACAGGTCCTGTACCTGCTTTTTTACCTTCTCGTTCTCCTGAGGTGTCAACCTGTACGCTGCTTTATTTGGTAGACTTGCTCCCGGTATGAGGTCAATGTGATGACTCACACTCCTCATCGGTGGCAATGAACATGGTAGTTCATCCACGATGATGTCAGCAAACTCCCCCAACAGTTGCTGAATCTCCTCTGGCAAGTCGTCCACTCTTGTGCTTGTCAGAACAACTCACGGCTTCCTGACAACAAATAATTGTGGATCTTCGTTCTTCTCCAACTCTGTGAGAAGCTCCTTCCCACTCATGAGAAGTATTGTGCTGCTAACTTCTGGTTTCACTTCTTTATCTTTTATCGGCAGTAGTTTATGGAGTATCCCATCTTTCTCCAAGGTGTATGTGTTCATTCTCCCGTCATGAACAACATTCCTATCGTATTGCCAGGGTCTTCCCAACAGTATATGATAGACATCCATGGGAATGACATCGCATAGAATCTCATCATGATAATTTCCAATTTTAAATTTGACTAAGCATTGTTTAGTGACACTTACCCGGTGTCCCTTCTGCAACCACGAGACTTTATATGGACTCGGGTGCTTAGTCGTTGTCAGCTCCAATTTTTCCACCATCTCCGTCAAAACGAGGTTATCAGTGCTCCCACTGTCAATTATGACTTTGCATTTCCTGTCCTTGGCTGTACAAGCCGTCCTGAACAGTCTGCTTCTTTGCACTGCGCTTTCCGCCTCCTTCTCGGGTGCCAAAAGGATCTTATGCATCCCAAGTGATCTTCCGCTGTCAGCATCTTCGCTCTCACCGTCTCGCCTTTGCGCCTCAACGACGTGAGCATTTCCTTCGTCCATCTTCCTCTCTGGACATTCAATGGCTTTATGGCCATCCTTACCACACGTGAAGCATGTGATAATTCCTCCACGACCTCTTCCTCTACCTCGGGTACGAGGAAATGTATTTGCATCAGCATATCCTCCTCGCTGATCATCTTGCTGCCTCCTCGGCTCAGTATTTTACTGCTTCTGCTGTGAGGTTCCACCTCTCTCAGCCTTTCCCTGAGGCCTTTTCCAATCCTCCTTGGGCTTCTGTGTTCTCTCTTGAACAACATCCTTTCCTCGTGGCTAGCTTCTGCCTCGGCCTCACTGTCCCTGCTTGCGGCTCAGCTTTTCTTCGGCTCTTAGAGACATATGGTACGCATCCTCAACTGTGTGGATGGTGACCATGCTCAATTCATCCTGAATGTCATACCTGAGACCATTCAGGTATCTCACAACCTTTTCGTCATCACTCTCCTAATGACCAGCTCGAATGTTGAGCCTATAGAATTCTTCGGTGTACTCTTTCACCGTCATCAACTTCTGTCTCAGGTTCTGCATGCGCCTGAACAGAGTGATTTGGTAATCCCTCAGAATGAACTTCGCCTTCATCTTGGCGATCATCCGATCCCATCTTTTGATCTTTTTTTTTCCCTTGGAATGTCTGTCTGCCTGCAGCTCGTCCCACCATAAGGCTGCATGTCCCTTCACCTTGGTGACAGCATGTCTCACCTTCTTGTCCTCTTCAATGTCTTCGTAATCGAAGTAGGTGTCGAGTGCTCGGATCCAATCCAGCAATTCTTCAGCGTTCAGACTTCCTTCATAAACAGGAATGTCCATCTTAGTCTTCGAGCTCATCCTCGAAATAGCCTTGATCAACCTCTCTGTCGAGGCATCCTCTGCTGAGACCTCCCCTTCATCATGTCCAGCTTCCTCTTCAATCTCGGGATCGCTGAACTCTCTCGCGTCGGCTCCATGCCTCTGGGTGGCCTCCATATCTTCGAGTCTCGCCCTGAGATCTCGTATCTGACGTTCCATCTCAGCATTCCCTGCTGGTCTACCCCTTCTTCTGGAATCCCTGTCCTCACGATCAGGTGGCTGCCTTTCCCTCCTGGGCGGCATTATGTCTCTTCTGTCTCTGCTTCAAAAACAAAGACACTCCCGCTCTGATACCACCCTGACGCAAGTCGTGAGTATCATAGTGCTTTCCTTTCCTCCTTCAGTCCCCTTGCCTGAAATATACAGACAAGATCTTCAGGCTCTGATACCACCCTGACGCAAGTCGCCCCTCACTGAGCAAATTTCTCCCACCAGGACCTTCTTCAACCACGGGCCCGAAGAGCTTGAGCTCTTCGACTCCTCTCGGGAGTTCTCCTACCCACAACAACACTCCTTCGGCGATCTCCCCTTGCATATCAGGAAATCGGGACTCGCGAGTTCGCGAGTTCAACACTCACGGGATCAGACCTTTACTTTCTTGAACCCCGATGGTCAACGGTCAGCAACTTCTATTCGGGAGTTTCCCTATCGGGAAATCGGAGGATGCGATGTCATGAACCCTTGACACCACAAAGTCTCGAACCCCAAACTCCGATAGCACGTGCAAACTTGGACCTCCCGCCTTCGAACTCTGGTATATTTCCACCTGTCTCCCACTATGTCTCGTGGACTCACCTTGCCACGTCTTCTTCAGGATTTCGCGGATCGCAAATCCGCGATGCAAGAACTTCTTGGTGTCGAGAACTCCGATTCTCCGAACGCTGAAACCCGAAGTCCGATGACACCTGTTCCCCACCGGCTATGGGGTCCCACTCAACTACGTCACCTTCTTCACTCGTGTGATCGGGGATCGCGGGATCGCGATTTCACCGGTCACAATTTCTTTGCATCACAAAACCCCGAACCCTGATTCTCCGATGGACTTTAGTTCTCCATACCTGTGCTCACGGGTTATCTCCCGTGTAACTCCGCCATGATTGGAGGGTCCTCGGGATTTCGGGTTTCTCCTTGACATCTCTAAGTCGTCGATTCTCTTCCTCTTGAAGAGTTCCTCCGCTTCTCCATCTTTGTCCTGTATGAACTCCCCTGGGGTCTGTTCCTACAGTGACACAAAGGTATTCTTCCAGGCCCTTTCCTGAGATACTCGTAAGGAACTATCCCTCTTGAGCGCTGTCTCTCCTTGCCTCTGTCAGAGACTTCTCATGTTCTTCCTGTGTTCGACTTCCAATAGCTCTCGAAGCGTTGAAGCCGTCTAGACCTGTGCAACCCTACTAACACGGTCCAGTCCTCTTTCCCCCAGACTCGCTCTGAGACTTCAATTCGACCTGCATTCACCTGCTCTGTTCGAACAACCCAACATAACCCTGGGCAACAGAGAACAAAAGTTCAACTGCTCAGCCTCCTCAACGCACTCTATGCGGAGGAATTCAACTGCACTCGATGTAGGAATCTCCTGGCCTAAGCAGGGAAACAATTGAAACTCATTCTCTTAGGTTATGAACCTGATACACAATCACATATGCAGCATATAAAAGATAAGCATAAAGAGAAGCAAACATGCATAAGCATAGTACCAACAACACACAGAGATCAAACACATCCATGAGATTGAATCAAATCTTTTCTATTAATTCAATATCTGTACATGGAATTTCCTCACAAGTTCTATGCTCTGCTCTTCTCTTGCTCCTGTATGAATGAGAATTATTTTACAATGATACAAGCGAGGGTGTCTATACTCCGTTTTCCCTCTCAAAAGGTAAACTGTCTAATCTACAGTTAATTCTATCTACCAGCATTTAAAACGGTTAAATGCCTTCTTATCTACATTACATTACAAGTGCGCTTCATATGAATGCATTCATTCAAACGACAACGCAACAATCTTTTCAAAGAAATTCAAAAATGTTTGTGCTGGCGCTGTCCAGCTGTTCCTTTGCCTCCACGCGCTGGCTCGCTTGATCAAGATGTGGATGCTCCTGCATCAATGTAACATCCTGCTTTACTGAGCACACTATTATTGACTTATTTCTTGAGGACACTTACTTGCAAGTGATCTGTGTATGGAACATTGTGATTTCATTTAGATTATGGGTTACATATGATGATGTTGAGGGTTATGGATTATTGATTATATTGATGTATATATATTGACATATGATTTTGACGAGTCATCCCGAGTGTGCAAGAAACACGACAGGTTAAGGATGCTGATGGAATTGATGGATTCCCTTGGAAGCCGGATTGAGTCAGAGAGTGGATTTTAATTATTGGCTATTTAATTTCATGCACAAATGATGTATGATTGATTATAGTATGATTCATACATATGAAATTATTGACAGTGTTTTGTCAGTTGATGCAGACTTGATGATTCTTGCTAATCCGACTCACATAAGGAGTAGAGGGTCCATGCACAGAAAACCAAACATTGAGGGAGAGGTGTGGAAGAGTCCCTGTCATAGCCTACTAGCACTCCCACCATGGGTTGAATTGTAGGTTAATGATTACCTAGTTCGAGAGGTCCACGATGTCATGAGGGCAGACTGAGAGAGTCACTCATGAAGATTTCTAAGGGGTGCACAATAATGAGGATTCCTTATTCCTTAGAAGCCCTTAGTCTCTCACAAGGTCGAACGAGTGGAGTGTTGAATCCAAGGGGTCGAACGACTTCTAAAACAAGTCTAAGGCGAGTGACACCCTTGGATCATGGAGTTTCATCTTGAAGGGAACCTCACATGTTTAAACTTGAGTCAATAAATCTAGATGGCCTAGGAAAACATCGAATTATATAGACCTTGTTGGATTAACTAATTAATTAAATGATAGATTATTAGTTGAGAAGCCTAACAAGAGACAAATCTTAAGTCTAATATCTGGTCTAAGTCTAAGTTTGATTTGGGAAATATCTAAAATATTAAAGTGGGGATAAATATAATACTAGGAAAAGGGGTGGTAAGAGATACAGATTTAATAAAATGCACATGTGTGCATGGATTTGATAAAAACGAAATTTAAATAGAAATAAATAATAACTTGAAAGTTTGGTGGTACATAGAATATGATCTAGAGTCAAACTACACTAGTCTAACTAGAAGAATACTCCTCATTAAACTCTAACTTATATCTAGTTGGGGAACACTCCTTAAATGAGAATCTGGGGAATAAAGGGACACCTAGGAGTGAAAATAGGAACACATTGAGGTGTGAGGGTTTTTGACCCTTTTAATTAAAATAAAATTGGTAATTACTGGTGTAACTTGGGGAGAATGTGACAAGTGTGTAAGTGAGTAATACAAATTAAAATTAACTAAAAAGTTAATTATCTGTGCATAAGGACATGTTTCAAGGGAGAAAATTCTATAAAAACAAATTCTGGAGAAAGGAAAAGGGTCTGATTTTTCTGAGCATGGTTATGCTGCCAAATTTATATTAGTCTGTGTTTCACTTGTGAGAGTGGGGTTACCAGACTTGTAAGAGAGTGGAATATCTTCCTTGTGAGGGAAATCCTTGGAGCTAGATTGTTGGTTTTTCTGTGTGTAGCCCCTTTGCGGTTCGGGGGGCTAAGGGGGAAGAAGAGTACCCCTAGCGTTGGTTGGGAGGTACCGATGAAGTCTCTGTGATTAGCATGCGAAGGAAGGGAAGGAACACAAGATTTGAAGGCATCTTCATTACACAATTTTATTTGGTTTCTAGTATTTTATAATATGAATTTTATTGCATTATGAACGTATTGTATAGTAGATTTTAGAGTCACTGTAGAATCATTGGAAAGTTTGAATGTCAAGTATTACGTCTATTTTCAAATGAATAATTGTTACAATGTTATATTTAAATCTTCACTGAATGTTTTGGACATTTCTAGAATTCTTTATGAGTGACCTGATCCTCATTGAATTGTTAAATTCCTACATTATATATCGCTTATGTTAAGTCTATATTTTCATCCTTACCTGAATTATGATGATCAGAGTTTTAGTTGAATTTTCATTTAAAACCAAACCAATCATGTGATGGGATCTCTGTCGATTTTTAAATGAAACCTAAATCAATCCATTCCATGGAATCTTATTGGTTGCACTCTAAATGCAGATTTCGTATCATAGAAACCTCTATTGTTTTTGTCTTCAATGTTGTTGTAATATGGACTTTTGGTGAATTGTTTTAAATCCAAAATTGTATGAGTATCTTTTGTCGAAATTAGAATAAAACTCAATTTAATAATAACTTGCATTATCTGTATATTTTTGTTAAAGTATATGGAATTGATTTTAACTCATTGTGCGTTAGTCCTTTTCCTAACAAAAGTTATGCATGTGACTTGGAGCCATAACCCTGTTGTCAAAAAGAGAATTAGGCTGTGCATAAACTTAAGAATGAATGAAAACTGAAACCATCTCATGAAATCAAAGAGAAAACCTTAGTCTTGCTTTCTCCTTCTATTCTCCTCTTGTTTCTTCTTCTCATTCCACTTTTATTCTTTCCAAATAAGTTGAAGTAGTTCAACTACTTTCTTTAGTTAAGTTAGTTTGACTTAAATAATTAGTTTAGGAGAAATAAATAATAATAATATAGTTAAGGGTATTTAATTAATAATAACTAGGTAGGTGGGACCCCTTTTGACTCCCATCATTTTTGTTTTCAAATCATAAAATATAACACAAAAGGATAATCATTTTAACACATGCCACCCTTGTAGCTCCCATAAATATCTTCCAAACTCGATATTTAATATCATAAATAATTTGTATCATAGCCCCAAAATACATAAATATTCACATCATCCGCATTACCCACAAAATACCAAAAAAGAGCTTACTATCCAAAAATACTGAAAACCAGTAGCACTGTTCTAATCAACTCAAAATAATAATAAAAAAATCTAAAAACCATACTTGCCACTCTGGGAGGCAATTTTTATTTTTTCACTACCGTCTCCCTTTGATTTCCCGGAAGAAGCCCATGGTGGGTTAGACCCTTGAGGTTGTATCTCACTGATTACATGGGAACAATCATCCTTCAAATGCATGCAGAAAGACACAGATTTTGAGGAATCATCGGAGGGGGAAGAAGGGGAAGCAACTGAATATTGAACAAGCAAATCAACACGGACAATCTGGACATTGGTATTGATAGGTGGTGGGAGAGGAAATGGCATATTGGGACAACCACGATGGTGAGAGACATCCAAGTTGATGATCTCTTGCCATCCATCATTTGCGGGGACTTCCAGTTGCAAATACACATGAGGAGGAATGAGAATGTCAGGGATTTTCTGAGGAGGATGGAAAGGAGGTCTTTCTGGTCGAGGGTGAACTATTCCATGACCAATCCAATTAAATAACCCATCTTGGAACAACTGGTTCAATTCTTGGGGATCAACATCAAAGTTGATGGAAAATCTAGGCCTTCTAAGACCTCGATTCTAATTTCCCCTGCCTCTGTTATTTCTTCTATTGCTACCCTACTGAAAAAACTCATCCTGTAGCAGCAATTCATAAATAATGAATCTTTTAATAAGCCATACATGACACTCTTCTTACATGAATAAAAATTTGGCTCAAAAAATGACACGAAATACATGCAAATCCATCCATAACAAACCATCTATTAATTTCCAAGTGAACAGGGGGTGATAGGGTTCATGGGACATATGGAGGGGGTGTAATTAGCGAAAAGTGGTATAATGATAGGGGATTAATACACAAATATTTTTCAGCAATCAATCAAACAATTTATTGTGCAATAAAATCTCAAAATATCAGTCACCAACCACTGCCATGTTATCCCTTTGTCGCTTTTAAACAGACTTTTCCTTTTTAAATTTATTTCACAGAACATGGATGCAATAAGTGAAATTGAGATTATGAGGGGAGTGTAATGAGTGAAAAGTGATTGAATGAAAGGGAAATAATATGGATACTGTTCAATTGAAAATAAATCAAAACATGCAAAAAAACATATTTCTGTCCAGACCTTCGAAGTTTTAATAGTGTTCCTTTTTCAAAACCACAATTTAAACTGTTACTTCATTTGACAAATTTTCTTGTTGTCTTCCAAACAATAATCTATATGTCCAGAACTATTTAATTACATCAACCTTTTCATCCATATAATCATTATATGACAGTCATAACGAACAACATTGCAATCGATATGAAAAACCACAATAGCCTTTGAGCCATAATCATACATTAATTCCAATGCTAAATCTTTTAAAACAAACAGGAACATGTACAATGTTTACAACCATTTATATCCATTAATTATTTCAACACCATTCAACGTAATCAAACTGGATGTTATAACTCTTTTTCGGGCCTCAATCAATTCACACATAGGTGTATTTTATATAAACAACAAACGAATGAACCAAATAACATTCAATACTTTGAGCCCATGCTTCAAATAAATAAGTGTGTACAGAATTCTTCTAGAATTTCCAAATGAAGAACACAACAAAATCGTGCACGAGTAACCAAGCACGCACAATGCTCCCATCAACCATCGATTGGAGTAAAACGATATCAAGGTAATATTTAGGGTTTAAGAAAACAAGTGGAAGGTATGAACATGTTCTTTGACCAGAGGGTTTGGTACTCGAATAACAAAAAAATCTCATGCCCTATCACGATTTACCACATAACAATAATATGTAACAATGCTCTTAGCTGTAAGGATTTCCAAAACAACAGAAAGCCAATTCCAACAGGAAACAAAATGAAGCCAATCCCTTTAATCAACACTGTAAAATGAGCATCCAAGCACAAACCTGTGCCCGACCAAAAAGCATGCATAATTCCTCCATTAATTTCTGGGTGACCTTAAATTCGAACTGTGTAATGCTTTCCAGGCAACGGTGAGGTCATAAGCAAGAAACTAATAGCTCAGGGTTTTTCCAAGACAAGGCATGGGTTATTCTATCCTTTCATCAGTTCTCATTAAAAACCACAGGGTCAAAAAAATGTTTGTACATTAGCCACAAAGATGAACATGGCCTGGGCACACTTAATCACAGAGACATGTTATGGCAATCCATAGGTAGGGTACTCAAAAAGCTCAGATCTTTGGCAACCTTGATAACCAGTTTCAACAGAGAGGCTAGACCCAAATCCCAATCCATAACCGAGCATGCTCTACTGCAAATTTTATTCAACAATTCCATGTAAGGATTACACAACAAGATGAGCATGACCATTTCATTTCTAAAGTGCCAACAATCCAGAACAACTATCATAAGAAACTAAGTACGCAACCACCAATATGTAGTTCAAAAAATCATAACATCTTAAGAATCACATAGACCACGAGAAAGTAATATCCAAAAGTTGATTCAAAGGGTAGATTAATTACCATTGATGGAAGAGTAAGAAAACCAATACCTGGAAAAGCCTGCGCAAGGAAAAAAACAAGACTGTATACCTCCTTCTCGACCAAACAAGGCAGAGCAACAACAACTACCAGATCCAAAACAAAATGCAAGAATTACTAGGGTGACGGGCTCGAGGGGAGTTTGAGTGAGGTGTACTAAATGCACGTCGCTTCTCCCTTCCAACTTCATTCAATTCAAAGTACGAGCCAAGATAATTCACCATAACACTAAACCATTAATCAACCAAATATCCATTTCCATATCACTTTTGCATAGTGCACCATCCCTTGGTAATGTCAATTTTTGTTTTTTAAATAACAATGTGCTAGGAGCATAATCCAATGTGCAACCATATATGAAATTCAAACAAGGCGCATAACCATAGTAGCAAGGGTCAATAGTACCCATCCTTTTTCATAATAATGCACAACATTAGAACTGGAATGTAGTTCTTTTATTCAAAAGGGTAGCAATATTAACTTCTATCAAATATCATCCAAACCATTTAATGCCATGTTCAATACAATATCAAAAGAAAAGACAGATAATAATTCTTTCATCCACAGGGCAACCTTAACATATTCTGTGAGAGATCATCAAAGCCATTTAGAGTTGTGTTTTAATAAACCAACCATCACATATCACCATAACATTTTAAATCGTGATCTGAGACAAATGAACTATAGAAGACTGTGCTAGTACCATCACATAGGGAAACAAAATATAAGTGCAACATATCCACCATAGCGCCATAAGTCTAACAAGGGGGTCTCAACTACTAGTTTATTATTAATATAGTTAAATAATAAATCTTGGAAATCATTTGCAAGCATAGTATTCATCGTTTCACTTTTAAGCGTCAACACGGGGCTCCGGACTTCGGAAGTTTTAGTTGTTGCAACTCTTGTTTCCTTTGAATTCACAAAGGTCGAATCCACAGGTCTGACCATCCTAGTTTTACTGACAATGACGGTCAGGATTAACTCCGGTTTTTGGGAGTTCAGGACTTTTACACCTTAACAACTCCTCCCAACCTCCCAAATGACCAATTTTCTGAATACTCGGATCTATAGACACATGTACCCAATCGTTTGACGATGTTGATTTACTCTGGAATTTTAGGACTCCAGGGGTCCCTTAACTTTAACACCATGACTCCATTTTTTCTCGAATTACTGAACCTCCGAATTAGGAAGGCTCATAGATCTAATGACCCAAAATCAATTTCCATATCTATGACTGTACTTCACTACGGGACTTTGGAGCTTCATGGTTTATACACTCCTTGTCAACTAACCTGAAGGGCCTTTGTCCTCCCTTTGTATGATCGAGAGATATGACCTTGTCTCACCTCCTTGAGTGCTAATTGAAGGTCTAATTCGATAATCTTGATTAAATCTATCGTGAATATAAATGGCTAGGAAGGATTGCAGAGTCTTGACTAGCATGATTTTTAAACCCTTTCTTGATTTCTGCAATAGAAGCTACTTGTTGATGGTGAGATCTATGCCAACCGTTGATCTATTTGTTCGTGATGATCAATGCCCTGTGTGGATGGCGGAATATGAACTAGCGTGATCATTAACTCAACCCTTTGTTACTTCAATGGCTCCCCATCATTGATCTACACTTACTGAGATCCGACAGTTGGGACTTAATCAGATTCTGATCCGAGGGTCCTCCTCTACAACTCCCAGATCTGATAGCTACTGTAGCTTTCTCCTATGGATCCAACGGCTAGAAATCACTCATTGATCTACAATGTAGATCACTTCATATATTCAGACTTTGGAACTCTCTTAGGATATTTTAGCTTGGATCCACCGAAGTAGCGAAGCCCGAAGGTCTTAAGGTTTAACGGGTGTGCACCTCTTGTCTAATTGAACGATTGCAAGGATTGCAACTCCTCATGATCAGATTCCTTCCATTAATTCTTTTGGAAGGTTTTCAACTTTTTATTTCCTCTCTAGAATCCTGTGCACATTGTTCTTCCTGAGCTTGAATTAGAGTTGAACTTCATCGCTCCTTAGCGCATCCCTCCTGACCTCTATACTCTAACTGTTAAGGGTGCTCTTGCACTCCCCTTATGTAAAGTTTACACTATCTCTCCTGAGCTCGTACTTCCGAAAGTTATGACCTCTGCCCGACTTGAGAGGGTCTTTGTGCACTTCGGGTGATGTATCTTCTAAACCTTGGGCTTTTATAGAGCCATCTACACACTTCTGGAATTGACTCTGGAGGTGTTGCACTATGTTACTAGAAGATAAGCTTCATGCTTCTTACATAACTTTAACTCGTTCTTAGAACAAACGCTCTTTCGGCTACATGTTTATTTTCTTCAGTATCAACTAGTTCATAAAGAATAGAGCAGGCTTATAATTTCTACCTTGTGCTGAGAGATTTTCTTTGTTGTTCTTTTCCTCTTTTAACTTGTAATATAGAACATATACTTATCTAATTGGTTGTACCTTGTAGGGTGTCACACGTTGAGGAAAAATTAAGTAATTTGAAACTATCACAAATGATAGATGGATTTTAAGAGAACTTTGTTTTACTATTTAAGGTTATTGCCTTGATTTTATTGAAATTTCTTCTTGTCCTTTAATGAGTAAGGTGATGAATTATTGAATAGTATGTAATGATGTTATGATGAAATGATCTGTTACTAGATTTTTTGTGTTGAAGAAAGGTGGTTAAGAACGTTGGAATTTATATTGAATTTGAATGAATTGAAAATATGGGAATTAGACACTTCCTTGTTCCTCAGAACAATCGCCAGTATTGAGACCTTAAATGGTCAAGATAAATCGTACAAATCCTAGACTTGAGCGTTGATTATGTGTCTTGGAAGTCCTAACATTGAAGGATAGGTTGAGTGGGTAGTTTTGTATGTCATATTATGTGATGTGGATAGAGGTGTAGAGAGAGCTCAAGAGAATAGAGGAAGATGAGACTCTGTTGTAGTCCAACCTTTGTAAATAATGTACAGAAGCATTCAAACATTAATACAAAGGAGTGGTTTTTCCTATTCATGAGGTTTCTATGTGTTTTATATGAATGGTTGTTTATGAATGTATTTATTGTGTTTTTGCATTCCTGTACATGTGTTTCATGTTTATGTGAATAAATCTTTAGGATTTGTATAAGTTTCAATTATTTATCTTCTTGAAAGATTTGGTGCAAGGAGTGCACAATGCCCGTAAGGAGTGCATAGGCCGAGTCAAGTTCGACTTAGAAGTTGAGGGGAAATAAGGTGAAAATTTGCATAGCTTTGGTGCAAGCAATCCACAGTGCCCACAAGGAGTGCACAGGCCGAGAGTCATTGATAGGACTCTAAAGATTATGGGAGATAGAGGGATTTTTCACAGAAAGAATACAAGGAGTGCAGTGAGTAGGTGCTAGGAGCACACAAGAATCCATTTGAAAAGAAAAGGGACTAAAAACCTTTGAGGTTTGAGCCAGTTCAAAGCTTCGGAGACACAAATTTACTGAACACTCTGGAGGAGAGCTCTGCAAGGAGTGCATTGAGTGGGAGGTTGCTAGGAGGGCACAAAGCATTAGTTGAAGGAGAAAAAGGGCCAAGACCTTTTAGGAGTTTGAGAAACTGCCAATATCGAGGGAAACACACAAGGTGTGTGCAAGGGGATGAACTTGTCTCAAGTTCGAAGTTTAGGAGAGTTATATTTTCCCACAATGAAGACAGGGACCAAGGAGTTGGCCATTGCAGAAGAATAGTTAGAAGGGAAAGCTCTTCGAAATCCTTGAAGGAGTCAAAAGATTAGGAGGGACAATGTTTCCAATGCACTAGTCAAAACCCAACAGTCGGGCTCGCAGAAGAAGGATCAAAGTCTGTGCCTTTGAAAAAATCTTGGAGTCCTTCATCAAAAGGAAGAACATAAAGCCACAGAGGAGGAGCAATAATTGTCATTAGATCGACTGATTGAAATTCATATGGACCATTGAATCTATGTCTAGACAGAAGGAGAAGTGTGCATAGAGGAGGACAGATCCCTGTCATAGTATCTGAGAATGAGGATCACGAGTCGTCGGATCCAGGTAAGTAGCACGTGTTTTAACATTGAGGGCCCTTCGAACTTCAGAGGTATGGAGGTTTATTTTATACTTAAGTGTAGGATTCCCGAAGTCCCGATATCTGGAGTAAATCAAGACCATCCATATTTAAGGACACGTGTCGAAGGATCCTTGAATATGGAGGACTGGTAGTCTGCAGAAACCAAGGTGCAGTGTTGAGGGGACTCCCGAAGCTCTCAAGAGCCATAGTCCATCTCAACTGTCCATCTAAGAGGGAAACGTGTTAGCATATCAGAGGAGGTCCGAAGCCTTAATGATCCGGGAGAACAAGTGCACATGGTGTACAAAGCTGCAAATACCTGAAGCTACAAAGTCCCAGGGAGAATCCAAACCGTTGAAACAAAAGGACAGGTGTCAGGCAATCCTAAGATCTAGAGGTTTAATACTCCAGAGGGTTTTGTGAAGTGGAGCATTTGGAAGAGAAGTTGTCGGAGACCCTGGAGGCCAGAACTCAATTTTATTCGTTGGATTGAGTGACACGTGGCATCAGTTAAACCCTTTTCTAATTTGGTGTTTGGAGGGATAACAAAATTGGAGGAGAAAGGACTCCCAAAGACCAGAGTCCTGGAGTCCATCAGGACCATCTATTTTGAGGACGCCTATCACCGGATCAAAGGGTTCAGAGAACCAGAGTTTCGGAGGATTCATGGAGCATGGAATGCAAAGGTACCCAGAGACTCAAAGGCCAGAGCAAGCCTCGACTGTTGATTGGAGAGGGGACATGTGGAGGACATAGGTTTATTCCACTAATTCAACGTTCATAGGGTTGTAAGGTATGGCGACGAGAAACTTCCTGGACACCCCAATCCTGAAACAGATCCAGGCCATCCATCTATAAGTGATCTAGAGCCGTCCATCTTCCAATGCAGTAGTTCGATGATTTTCCCCTCTGAAAGATCTGAAAGCAGGCATATAACGAATTCCCGATTCCCGCAATTTTGAAGTAGATCCCAACCATTCATTTGGGTGGGCACATGGAACGAGGATCGTGGTTCCTCATCGCTTCAGAGGTTTGGCACTCTAGGAGATTTGAGGAGTGGTGCATTATAAATGGCTAGAGCTCGAATGATTGGAGTCACTATGAGCCATAGATCTTGATGGATATTGGGGACTGTTGATCCCATAGGTGTTCGAAGGTGTGCCGAATTCAACCTTTGATGGTTTTGGAAGGCTGTGAAGACAGAGCTCCTGGAGCCTGAAGTGCTCAGAGCCTTGAAGTGACGCATTTTCGTTAAGTGCCTGGACATGGCTAGGGTCATATGAGGGTTCCCACCAAGGAAAAAAGGGATAGAGGGCCCGAATTTGATTTCACAAAGGTAATAAGAGGTAGGCCCACAAATGTTTGCCCGAAGTCACATGGAGGACTTCGCTAGTGTGACAGGATCCTCATGACTATGATTTTAACGCGGGGAAAGAAATAAAAGTACCTTGTATAATATTTTTGGGGGTTTAGTAGAGGCCCCGAGAGTTGATCCAGCTCTGATTTTGATCGATCCTAGACTGGGAGGTCAAGTGGACCCCAGGTGAGGGAGGGGGTCTGCATCAAGTGGTATCAGAGCCTAGATTTTTCTTAGGCAGAAGGGAGAAAGATGGCTACTAAATGCCAAAGGAAAGATCGAGGAAAGGACTAAGAGCTCAAGAAAATGAGGGAGGAGCTCAACAGGTTGACGCTGCAATGGTAGAAGATGTAGCAAGAGACACAGGTAAGATGGAGGAATGGCCTTTAAAGCAGAGAGAAAGGTGGCCAGTCCAACAATTGGTTGCTAGAAGAAAAAAAACAAATGTTGAAGAGGTGGCCGAGGTATGCTAAAAGCATCGATGATGAGGAGGAGAGATCAAGCAATGATCTCATAGACCACCAGGAAGGCAGAAGTGAAACCTCATATTTTCAGGTGGGTACATAGGAAGTGAGACTATTTGAAAGTCTCAGGAACTCAGAGGTGAGTTCAAATCAACATAGAGTGCTGATGGAGGAGGATCAAAGGTGTATTTTGATCATTGGAAGAAGTATCATATTCCTTCCAAGTATCCCAGTGGAGGCTAGTGCACATGTTGTAGATGTAGAAGGACAACTAGCAGAGACTGGCAAGGAGGATAAAATGGAGCAGATATTGACATCTTCCCAAGTGGAGATGAGAGAAGAAGAGGAGCATTCAGATACAATTCTCACTCAATGAGAGATGAAATTGATAATGATGGAGGATTTGCTATGCCATCTAGGTACCGATAAAGACTCCCAGAAGGATGCAATCATGAACAATGAGGAGAAGTTCCATCTTGAGGAACAATTGGAATATGTTGGACTTGTGCCAGCACAAGTGGAGACAGGAGCATTGACAAAAGTTTATTTGTCAGAGGATATCGCTAAGAAGCAACTCACTAATGTGGCTGCAGAATTTCGACCTACAGTAGAGTGGAAATCTAAGACCAAAAA
Organism: Picea glauca; assembly: GCA_000966675.3. Taxonomy (NCBI): domain Eukaryota; kingdom Viridiplantae; phylum Streptophyta; class Pinopsida; order Pinales; family Pinaceae; genus Picea; species Picea glauca. The sequence continues at coordinate 529,602 of JZKD02S1927049.1, read as the reverse complement.
AGTTGAATTCAACGTGGTGGATCATATTGATCTACCCATGTATCTAAGTGGTGAGAAGGAGATGCAACAGAGTAGGCTACAAAACAAGAGCCAACCCAAGAACCAACTAGACAAGGAGATTGAGAGGATAAGGAAAATGATGATGAAAGCAAAATAAGAGTCTGTCAATAGTAGAGGGAAGATGAACAGAGGAGGACCTGCAACAACAGGAAAGAAGCAACAACAACAACAAAGAAAAGGAGAGAATGGACAACTCCAAATTCATATTTGGGACCCTGGAGGATTTCAGCCACAGGGAAGCCATGAGCAGGAGCTCATGATTTTTTTCCAGCATGGGAGTATGATGCAGGAGCATCGCTACATGTCTTCAAGATCCAACAAAGATAGTGCATCCATGCACTAAGAGGGAGCATATCCTAAAGAGGACATGCTCGTCCTTTCGAAAATCAACCTAAATTTAATTTTTTTAATGCAATAAATGTTTAATGGCTCAAGGGAAACCGAGCCCAGATATTTGTACCGATTGCATATAATGTCACCTTTAATGGCTGACATATAGTTAGGTTTAGGTCCTGTTATCGTGCAATTTGTACTTTCCCAAAAGCCAAAGGAAAGTGAGAAATAAGTTGGCGTAACAGGAGGTTGTCCTATCACTGTCACTTAAACAAGACACCTCCTTCTCTTTAGGAGTGATACCCCAAGGGATATGTCCCCAACGACCTGAGGGTTTGAGGAGGCTAAGGTAAGAGTATCAAGAAATTCCCACCCCCCTCACAAGTCACTCTGATAAAAAAGTCCCAAAGGTTTTAATAAGATGAAGCAAATTAATATTGAATTGTACCTTCCTAGAACAAGACAACAAGAAAATACTATTTTCAAGTATCATATGATGTTAGTGCTTCATAAAACCATAGACTTTGATAAAAAAAGTACAAGATACAAAAGTTGAAGAAATAGAAGTATTTTTAACATCAATGTATATATAGCAATAAATTCACAATTATGCCTCAATAAAGCTTCAATAATGACCAAAAATGATAACATAAACTTGACAAAATGCTAGTAATTGTCAGAAGCAATGAAGGCAATGTAAAATCAACTTTAAAAATTGCTTTTAAGATGAATTTGCTGCTATCATAGATGGTTGTAGAAATATTTTGCAACAATAACAAAGTAGTTAGTAGGTTAGTCTAATCTAAAGTTAGAAATGGTTAATAAAGATCTTAAGGTAGATGGTTTGAGAGTTGTTTAGTCAATCAATCACTAGCAAGGTATGAACTATTGCCTTTTAGGGCAAATGGAGTCAATATTGCAGCGACAATTCTTTGAGGGAAAAAAAAATGATAATAGGTGAGATAAAGGAAGAGGGAGGATGGTTGAGGTGTTAGTAACCTAAGGCCTTAAAATCCAAAACCCTAGAAGGAAAATGTGCTAGGAAGTAGGTAACCCTAGGCCCTAGCAATTTCCTTCTTCTTTAGGTCAAGTTTGAAATAAAATATGAAAGCTTAATGAAGCAATAATACTAGAGTGCTACTAACGTAGGGTCCTAGTATATCCTTCAAGGGAGGTGTCTTCTAGCAAAATCAAGTAGGTGAAGAGTTATTAACAAAATTACAATAACACATGCTTTTCTCCTAGGGTTTCACACTAGCAATTTCATAATATTATAAATGAACAAGTAAATACACCATAACCATTCAAAATAACGAAGGATTGCAGATTTATACTTACTTCACCAAGAATAATATAGCCACAAACCCTAGTTGAAGACTTTCCACCATGAAAATGAAAAAATACATCAAGATAAGCTTCCTCCAAGAGTTGTGCACCACTTAGTTCAGCCAATAAGCCTTAGAAGAGGCCGAATTTCAGGTATCATACTTTTGTGAGTGCAAGATGATGAAAAAATGAGAGTTTTATTTCTCTATTTATACAATATCAATGACCTTTAATTACATTTTAGGTCAAAAAAGGCCGACATGGCCAGTTTAGATAAAAAATCCAATTTTACATAAAATTAACCATTTAAAACCCTAATTTGTCTTTTAGGATGATGTCATGCCCCTTGTAGGGTGACGTTAGACCCCATTATGGAACTCTAGGCCTCAGAAGTGAAACGTTAGGCCTCAAAAGGTCCCAGAAGCTGCCACACGTGCCAACGAAGACGTCCCCTTGAAAAAACCCTAACTGGATGACGTCAACTTCCTTCAAGGGCCAACGTCATGGTGGAAGGGAAAGACCCCCCTAGGTCTAGGCCTGACAAAGTGTCTTTGGGGAATTCCCTTTTTTTCTCTGGTGCAACTCTCTTGTGTCCCTTTGCCCTTGGCTAGGGTCACAACATCCATCTAGTGGGAATTTATCCCCATGGAGGTCTGAACTAATAATCTCCCCATATGTACTTGTTCGTTGGGCATGGTCCTGTAGTAACAAAAAGTATGCCCTCCATGGGCTGATAAGTCACATGGATCATAACAATGTCAATCACATATAATAGTCAAGTTACCCAAAAATGTGCATCAAACCCCCTTTTACCCATACAAATGCTCAAAGAAATTATGCTATTTAAGAAGCCAGGTTGGAGAGGGTCTCAGGATGTCCTATTGGGTTAATCCTCCTTAGGTGTGGGGTGTTTCCCAGGTGAATACCAATCTAGTTCATCTAGATGCATGAGATGGTGTAGGGAATGTTTAGGCAAGGGGTGCAATGATAACATGGAAATGTAGGTCTTACATGTGGGTGCCTCTGTAGAGGGTGAGTTGCACCTTGTCATGGATGCCATTGTTTCCTAGCCCATTCAATGCCTTTTACTCTTTGTCTTATTTATTTTTCTTCTCAAGAGAATAGTTGGAGGACACTATCCTAGCACGGTGACTAGTGGTGACAATGTTACCCACAAGCATTTCACGGAAATGAGAAGGTTGACTCATGACAAGACCCCCTTTCCCTTGGCTATGCCACCAAGAGCCACTACCCTGGTTTGGTGACCGGATGGATGGTAGTGTCATACCGCTACATGCATATGGACCTAATAGGCCGAGTCGTGATGAGACCTCCTATCCACCAACTAGGTCTTGAGTTTTGTTTTATTTACAGGTCCCCCTTTCTTGTTGAGAATTATTTTATTGTTTTCTCGAGAATCCCTGGGTGAAGCATCTCAAGGTTTCATCTTGGATTTTATTTTTTTCCAGTTACTTTTACCCTCTAGGCCTTTAGCCCTTGCTTCCCACAAGGCAAGGTACAACTGTTAATAGCTTGGCAAACCCAATGCCTAAACCAATGTAGGGGAATGATGAGAGGGATAATGATAAAAAGTTGTAAGTATGGAAGGAATGGAGGATGACCCTTAATAGACCCACCCAGTGGCAACTCATCCCTAAGGGAACCAACTTACTAGGGAACTCTATCATCCTCCCTAGGTATGGACAAGTTAAAGAGCATAATTTCCAATAAAATGTCATGAAACAAAAGAGAATTCAGTGCACATTTTCAAATTTTTTGAGAATCATGAGTGACACCTACCATGATACCCGAACTCATTACCTCATGAAGCAAGACCCACTTCTACTTCATAATCAAGCCGATGGGATGGATGCTGCTACTGCTGAGAGATAGGAGGCACTGACTAAAAGATGGGCCCTCCAGGGCCAAGCTCAAGTCATATGGCTCTCGATACTCCATGTATAGGACATGTGGGCCTCAATACATAATCTCCTTAGTTATCCCTAGGATAGGGGATAACAGGTCCGATTCAGATATGTTGGCATTCAATGTAATTTATGAGGTTAGGTGAGTTGGAGGGAAGGCTCGAGGAGCCCCTCTTTGGTAAGAAAGCCTGTGTTTTCAATTTTCATTAGTCAACAGTTAGAGTATGAGTTAGGAGAGAGAAGTAAATAGAGATCAAGAGAAGAGAGGAAGTTGAGACTCTGTTGCAGTCCAGCCTTTGTAAACACTGTACAAAAGAATTCAGACATTAATACAAAGGACCAATTTTTCTTGTTCATGAGGTTTCTATGTGTTTTATATGAATGGTTGTTTCTGAATGTATTTAATGTGTTTTTACATGCCTCTACATGTGTTTCATGTTTATGTGAATGAATATTTAGGATTTGTATAAGTTTCAATTGTTTCTCTTATTGAAAGCTTTGGTGCAAGGAGTGTGTAGTGCCTACAAGGAGTGCATAAGTTGAGTCAAGTTCGACTCAAAAGACAAGGGGAAATAAGGTGAAACTTTGCAAATCTTTGGTGCAAGGAGTGCACAGTGCCCGCAAGGAGTACGTGGGCTGAGAGTCATTAAAAAGACTCTAAAGCATAGGAGAGATAGAGGGAAGTTTCACAGAAACAATGCAAGGATTGTAGTGAGCAGGTGCCAGGAGAGCACTAGAATCCCTTTGAAAATAAAAGGGACTAAAAACCTCGAGGTTTGAGCCAATTCAAATCTTAGGAGAACTAGAGTTACTGAACACTCTAGAGGAGAGATCTGGAAGGAGTGCATTGAGAGGGAGGTTTCTAGGAGGGAACAAAGGATCAGTTGAAGTAGAAAAAGGGCCAAGACCCTTCAAGAGTTCGAGCAACTGCCAAGCTCAAAGGAAACACGCAAGGAGATGAAATTTTATCAAGTTAGAAGTTCAGGAGAGTTAGTGTTTCCCATAAAACAGACAGGGACCAAGGAGTTGGCATGTGCAGAAGAATAGCTCGAGGGGAAATATCTTTGAAATCCTCGAAGGATTCAAAATCTTAGGAGAGACAAAATTTCCAACACGCTAATCGAGACCCAACAACCGGGCTCGCAGAAAAATGATTAAAGGCCATGCCTTTGAAAAAAATCCCAGATTCCTTCATCGGAATGAAGCGTAGACAACCAGAGAGGAGGAGAAAAAACTACCATTAGATCGACTGATTGGAATTCATTTGGACCGTTGGATCTACGTCCAGAAAGGAGGAGAAGCATGCACAAAGGAGGATAGATCTCTGCCGTAGGATCTGAGTGTGAGGATCATGAGTCGTCAGATCTAGGTAAGTAGCATATGTTTTAAAACTAAGGGTCCTTCGGACTTCAGAGTTCCAAAGTTTTATTTTATACTTAAGTGCAGGATTCCCGAAGTCCTAAGATCGAGAGTAAATTGGGATCGTCCATCTGTAAGGACATGTGTCAAAGGATCCTTGAATTTGGAGAACTGGTAGTCCGGAAAAACCAAGGTGCAGTGTTGAGGGGACTCCCGAAGCTCTGAAGAGCTGGATTCCATCTGAACCGTCCATCTAAGAGGGACATGTGTCAATAGATTGAAGGAGGTATAGAGCCTAAGTTCTCCAGGAGAACAAGTGCAAAGGGTGTATAGAGTCGCGAAGACCCAAAGCTCCGAAGTCTTGAGGCACATCACAACCATTGAAACAGAAGGACAGGTGTTAGTCGATCCTGAGATCCAGAGGTTTAATACTCCGAATGGTTTTGTGAAGTGGAGCTTTTGGACAAGAAGTTGTTGGAGACCCAGAGGACATAATTCAATCTCAGTCGTTGGATTGAGTGACACGTGGCATAAATTAATCCCTTCACTAATTCGATGTTCAGAGGGGCAACATAATTGGAGGAGTGAGGACTCCCGAAGACTGTAGTTTCGAAGTCCATCAGGACCATCTATTTTGAGGATGCATGTCACCAGATCAGAGGGTTTGGAGAACCAAAGGTTCAGAGGATTCGTGGAGTAGGGAGTGAAAAGGTACCCAGAGACCCAAGGTCTGAGCCAGCCTTGACCGTTGATAAGAGAGGGGACATGTGGAGGGTGGATATTTATTCCTCTAATTAAATGTTCAGAGGGTTACAAGGTATGGCAACAAGAAACTTCTGTAATGACCCTTTTCTTATTCCTGTAAATAATCTCATAAATAATCTGAAACACTAGCTAAATTATAATTAATTATGATATAACCTTAAATTGATTACAAGTTATTAATTAATTATTTTGGATTATACTTAAGCGGAAATATGATTTAACCCCTTGAGTAAGGGTTAAATGAATGAATGATTATTAAATAAGATATTAAATGATTAATTATTAAATTAAGGATTAGTGATTAATTTATCATTGATTAAATTAATTGATTAATTATGAATTAAAAGGGGAAAAATAAAATAAATAAATAAAAACATAAATAAGGTAAAGAGGTTACGTATCCCATGTGGGATAACGTAACCCACACGTT
>JZKD02S1927049.1:506541-523394 GCA_000966675.3 Picea glauca | reverse complement strand
TTCCAAAGACTTTGGAGTGTTTGATTGAAGCAGGTCTCCCATACCATAGTTCATAAGGTGTCTTGTCAGTGTGTGGTATAAGGTGTGATTTGTTAAGAATGTGGAATGTTGTGTGTATTGCTTCTACCTAGTATGTGATCCGAAATCGGATTCAGAAGACTGTCAGGGCATGAAAAATGCTAAAAAATGAAAGTTCTCAGAATCCGAAGAAACCAACACAATTGCATCCATCTCATCTTCCTGATTCCGGTGGTATATTTTTTATGTCAAACAGAGTCCGTATGAAGAAGATATCTCATTTTGTCTGCCGAGCCAAACAGACAAAATTTTGGGATGCTGACTGTACCTGTCCGTACAGTCCGTACAGGACACGTGTTAGTCTGTATAGGGACATGTGGCATGTCTGTATGTGCGACATGTGGCATGACCATACAGGTGACACATGGAATCATCAGGGGATGACACGTGGCAGGTCCGTACGACGACACGTGGCAGGTTCCGTACAGGACACGTGGCAGGTCCGTACGACGACACGTGGCAGGTTCCGTACAGGACACGTGGCAGCACCGGAAGGCGACACGTGTCAGACTGATTTGGAATTTTGGAGCGCAGTTGGACCAATCCAGAAGTGACACATGTCACCACTGGAAGGGTGACACGTGGCATGGGATGACATCAGCAGCTTGCGTGGCTCGGATGACGCGGCGTACGGCGGATGACGTGGCAGGTGACAGGGCAATGACGCATGGCAGTACGGCGGATGACGTGAACCAATCGAGTGCTAACACGTGTCAAGTTGCAGTTGGTTTTTAAAGTGCCACGCGGCCCAGTCACGGGCTGCCATGTGGCACTGTATTATTGGTTGTTGGCTTCAATGTAAAAATAAAGTTTGGTGGCGTCGGGGGTCGAACCCGCGACCTCTGGGCAGGCAACGGACTATGGAAGTCAGGCTAACCGGGCCGCCGGCGGGTGGTTCTTGTTACCATAACGCGTGAATTTTTATTTGAATTTGCGTGTGGGGTAAAACCATGGGGGGTCGGGCCGGGGCTTAGCCCCGACCCCCGATTCCATTGAATTGCGTGTGACCATGTGCGCGGGGCGGGGTTTCAAATGTTGCCCGCGCGTTTTAAGTTTGGTTATATGTTAAAATGGTTATATAACGGATATGTTTAGCCCACGGNATTTTCTTCATAAAATTCTGGGAATGAATATGCTCGAATAAGCAAATTTTTAGTTCTGTTAAAATTCCGCTCTGTTGAAATTTATGGTAGCCAAAATGAAATTATGGTTGTTACAACTTCTCAGACCCTTGAATCTAGAAACAGATCCAAGACATCCATCTGTAAGTGCTCTAGAGCTGTAGATTCGACAAGGTAGTAGTTTACCGATCCACCCCTTCGAAAGATCTGGAGGAAGGAATATAATGAATTCTCGAAGCCCAAGATTCTGAAGTAGATCCAAACCATTCATTTGGGTGGACATGTTGAGTGAGGATCATGGTTCCTCATCGCCTGAGAGGTTTGGCACTCCAGGATATTTGAAGAGTGGTGCAGTAGAAATGACCGGAGCTCGAACTCCCAGAGTCACTGTGAGCTGTAGATCTTGACAGAGTTTGGGGACCATTGATCCCATAGGTGTTCAGAGGTGCGCTGAATTCAATATTCGAAGGTTTTGGAAGGCTGTGAAGACATAGCTCCCGAAGCTCGAAGTACTCAGAGCCCCGAATGGAGGCATTTTCTTTAAGCGCCTAGACACGACCAGGGTCATATGAGGGTTCCCACCAAGGAAAAAGGGGCTAGAGGGTCCAAATTTGATTTCTCAAAGCTAACAAGAGGTAGGCCCACGATTTTTCACCCAAAGTCACATGGAGGACATCGCTAGTGTGCCAGGATCCTTGCGACTGTGATTTTAACGTGGGGAAAGAAATAAAAGGACCTGTATAAGATTTTTGGGGGCTGAACACAGGCCCCAAGAGCTGATCCAACTCCGATTTTGATCGATCCTACACTGGGAGTTCAAAACGACCCCAGGTGAGGGAGGGGGTCTGCATCAGAGCTAGAAATTGGGTGTTGGGTTTACCCCACAATAGATCACAAGATTTCTATAGAGAATATCGATTCCCTACATAAGAAGAATGTAAAAATGTTTTATTTTATATTTGATTATTTCAAAATAATAAATATATATGGTAAATAAAATAATTTTTAACATGTAAAGTAATGAGAGAACATGATTATCATTTAAATAAAAAGGTATTAACCATTGCTATCATAATAAAATTTCATTGCTTATCTAAATAAAAAACCTTATAAAAATATAAATATAAAATTAATAAATTAAATTTTATAATAATATTTCATTGTTTATATAAATAAAAATTATATCATAACATAAGCATAAATATCATTGTAATGTAATATTTCACCATTATCACTTATTGTTGTTCAATTTTCTTATATTTTATTGTTTTACATTTGCTTTTCCATTATGAACTTACTTTATGCTATCATACCATTACTTTTTCTATATCAAAATTTTAATTTAAACATCATTGTTCCGGTAAATATTACTATAATGTTTTGTATCAAAATTTTAATTAAAACATCATTGTTCTGGAAAATATTACTACAATACAATAGTTGACAATTTTTATCATTTTCATTGTCCTTTGTCCCATAAACAAGGGGTCTCATACACCAATTTGGAGACTTGCTTGTCTATGACCTTAAAAATAGATTATTATTATTATTATTACCATAAAATTTAATATGAGAAAGATGTGTAATGCGTATCCCTAACACTCAGTAACATATGTATACGTTAACCCAATATAATATTTAAAAATGACTAAAGACAATTACAATTCAACATAAATGAGTCCCTATATTTCATTTAATGATGCAGGAGCATCACCAACTCATCAAGTGAATCAGCGTGGAGCGGGAGACCGCTGGACAAGCCAACACAAATTTTGAAAACACTTTGGGATTATTGCGCAAATCTTAAATGAAATCATTTATGAAGGAGGCGCACTTGTATATTGTAATGGACCTTGAGCGGATAGGTCTCTTCCTTTAGTAGATAGACGACATTTAATTTAGTTAATGCTGGTAGATAGGAATTTAATTCTATATTTGATAGCTTAGAAGTTCGAGAGGGAAAACGGATATAGACACCCTAATTGTATTATTGTATCATTAGATGAGATTATTCAGGAGCAAGAAGAGAAGATCAAGCAAAGATTTGTGTAAAGAACACCCATGTACATATATTGAATTAATAGAAGAAAGCTTGATTCAAAATCCATGGTTATGTGTCTATTCTCTGTGTATTGATGTTATGCTCATGAATATTTTCTTCCTATCATACATTTTCTCTTATATGTTGTGTATGTGATTTCATAGTTGAATTGAAATCTGAGAGGGTGAGTGAATAAGTTTCAATTGTTTCTCTAATTGAGATAAAGAATTCCTGCAAGGAGTGCAGTCGAATTGTCCGCAAGGAGTGCATTGACAAAAGGGTTCAATTAGAGATAGATTTTGTCCTCATTTCCTTGAAGGTGCAGTTAAGCACAGTGCCATGCAAGGAGTGCGTAGGCCAAGGAAAAGCCTCAGGGTTGCGAACCTAAGAAAATCTTTGAAAGACTGCTGCTACAGGAGTGCGCAGGGTCGAAAGACTTCAACACTTAGACAAGGTTGAAGATTTTGCCGCAAGGAGTGCATGCAAAGTCCTTTCTAAGGATTTGAGAATCGTAAGGAAGCTCAGGAGGAGTAGGCTTTTGAATTCATCGAAGGGTAAGCACAGGGGAAGCTGTCGCTGAAAGCTCGAGGGAAGCATTGCAGGTTAGAGAGCAGGCGAATGAGTCTCGTGGAGGGACACTTCTTCATTTCGTGGATTGCATAAGGAATAAAGGACGGTCGAAACTCTTCGAGGATATTTCGCGAAGTTTCGAGGGCTGTTGGATCTTGTGGAGGTGTTAGGTAGTTATAGCGCAAGTGTGGAGATTTTCTAAGCTTAGGATGGGTAAAGTCGTTGATCCAAGCCACCGAAACCGTTGGATCTACACATAGAATCATGTATCGGGGACTCGCAAGGTGAAGTTCCAAAAGTTTGTGATGAGAATTTCGATATCAAGAGATGCGATACTCCAACGAAGGTCGTGTGGGCCACAATCAGGGTTAGTGGAGTACAGGTGGCACGAAGTCATCGGGACCTCGTCGCGAGAAATTTCAAATATTGGGTGTTAGGATTTGTGAAGCCGTGAAGTCCAAAGTCCTGAGAGATAAGGGATGGTTGAAAAGTCAACTCACATGTGTATTGGCGTTTCGGCGCATCGTGTATCGGGGTTTGGAAAACTGAGTGTTTGATATCGTGAGTTGCGAAGTCGCAATAGAGCGGAAATCCCGATAGAGGGAAGAGGAAGTCAGCGTTGACTGACATATCGGGTCTCGGGGATTCGAGAGCCCAACGAGCAACCAAAAACTTGCGAAGCCGCAAGTTTTGATCCTCCGAAAGTAGAGAAGGGAGGATCGCGCTGAAGAAAATTTGTGGGTGCAGATTTCCCGATAGCAAAATAGAAGAACAATTGAGTTCTTCGGGCCAAGAATAATAAGAAGATCCTGTGAGTGCGCGTGGTCCTTCCGATTCGCGGGTTGTGAAGGGGCTGAGTTTGTGACCAAGTGGTATTAGAGTGAGGAAGTTCTTTTCTTTCTGTAGTAGAGAAAGAGGGATTCACCATGTCGCCCAGAAGAGAGAGACAATCACCTGATCCAGAAGACAGGGAGGTGTGAAGAAGAGGCAGGCCAGCAGGGAATCCAGAAATGGAGTGGAAAATGCGTGATCTCAGAGCAAGACTTGAAGAGATGGAGACAACGCAAAGATGCACAGTTAATGCAGGGGATCTGAGTGACTCCGAGGATGAAGTCGAGGCTCAACGCGAGGAGGAAGTTGCAGCCGAAGATGCATCAACTGAGTGGTTGATAAAAGCTATTGCTAGAATGGGTGCAAAGACGAAGATGGACATTCCAGTCTACGAGGGAAATTTGGATGTAGAAGAGCTACTGGATTGGATCCGAGATCTTGATACCTACTTCGATTATGAAGATATCAAAGAGGATAAGAAGGTCAAGCATGCTGTCACATGCTTGAAAGGACATGCAACATTATGGTGGGATGAGTTACAAGCTGACAGACGCTGCAAAGGCAAGCAGAAGATTAAGAGCTGGGATCGAATGATTGCAAAGATGAAGGCGAAGTTCATCCCAAGGGACTATCAAATTACTCTATTAAGAAGAATGCAAAACCTAAGACAGAAGTTGATGACAGTGAAAGAATACACCGAGGAATTCTATCGACTGAACATCAGAGCAGGTCATCGGGAGAGTGATGATGAGAAGGTTGCTAGATATCTGAATGGTATGAGATACGACATTCAGGATGAATTAAGCATGGTTACCATCAGGACGGTGGAGGATACTTATCAAATGGCTCTGAAAGCTGAGGAGAAGCTGAGCCATAAGCAAGGTCAGCGAGGGCGAGGCAAAAGTCATCCCAGAGGCAAGGCGGTTGCCCAAGATAAGTACCAGAAGCCCAAGGAGGAATGGAAGACACCTCAGGGTAAGATTGAAAGAGGTGGAACCTTACAGCAAAAACCACATGTTGAATAGAGAGGATAGCATACAGAACAAAAGGGAGAGTATGCTGACGCAAACACTTTTCCTTGTACTAGGGGTAGAGGAAGAGGAAGAGGTGGAGTGATCACATGTTTCACATGTGGGAAAAATGGGCACAGGTCATTTGAGTGTCCAGAGAAGAAGAAGGATAGTGGAGAAGCTCACATCACTGAAGCGCAGAAGCGGGATGTTGAGACCGAAGATACAAAGGGAGGAAGGTCGTTGATGATGCATAAAGTTCTCTTGACACTCGGGAAGGAGGTGGAGGACTCATCTCAAAGGACCAGACTTTTTAGAACAACTTGCAAGACCAAGGATTGGGTATGCAAGGTTATTGTTGACAGTGGTAGCACGGATAATCTCGTTTCAACTGAGATGGTGGAGAAGCTGGAGTTGGAGACAACTGATCACCCGAGTCCATACAAAGTTTCATGGCTACAGAAGGGACATCAGGTAAGTGTCACTAAACAGTGTTTAGTTGAATTTAAGATAGGTGGATATAATGATAAAGTACTCTGTGATGTTATTCCCATGGATGTATGCCATTTATTGCTGGGTAGACCATGGCAATATGACAGAAATGTGGTTCATGATGGGAGAATGAACACATATACTTTAGAGAAGGATGGGAGGACACATAGGTTGCTTTCGATAAAGGATAAGGAGGTGAAGCCGAAAGTAAACAACACAATACTTCTCATGAGTGGGAAGGAACTTCTTACAAATATGGAGAAGAAGGAAGATCCACAATTCTTCGTGGTCAGGAAACTGAGAATTGTTCTGACTATCACAAGAGTGGATGAACTACCATATGAGATTCAGGAACTGCTGAAGAGTTCACTGATATCATAGTGGATGAATTACCTCGTTTGTTGTCACCGATGAGGAGTGTGAGTCACCATATTGATCTTATACTAGGAGCTAGTTTGCCAAACAAAGCTGCATATAGGTTGACATCGCAAAAAAATGAAGAAGTCAAGAAACAGATCCAGGATTTGTTGGATAAAGGATTGGTTAGAGAAAACTTGAGTCCATGTGCTGTTCCAACGGTACTCAGTCCAAAGAAGGATGGAGGTTGGAGAATGTGTACTGACTCAAGAGTGATCAATAAGATAACCATCAGGTACAGGTTTCCACTGCCGAGAATGGATGATCTGATGGATTGCTTGAGTGGGGCAAAATATTTTTCAAAGATTGATTTGAAGAGCGGATATCATCAGATTCGCATGAGAGAAGGCGATGAGTGGAAGACAGCCTTCAAGACCAACGAAGGACTATATGAATGGCTAGTCATGCCATTTGGCTTGACAAATGCACCAAGTAATTTTATGAGGTTGATGAATGAAGTCCTGAGGGAATTCATCGGGAAGTTTGTCGTCGTATATTTGGATGACATACTGATCTTTAGTAAGACAAAGGTTGAACATTTAAAGCATTTGGCTACAATGATGAGGAGGCTACAGCAGGAGAAGCTGTTGATTAATATGAAGAAATCCTCATTTATGAAGACATAACTCATTTATTTGGGTTTTGTTATTTCGGCAAATGAGTTGAAGATGGATTCGGATAAAGTAGAGGTGATCAAGAATTGGCCATCACCGAGGAATATTTTCGAGGTGAGAAGTTTTCATGGTTTGGCTAGTTTCTACCAAAAATTCATCAGGAATTTCAGTGGAATTAGCACAGCGATGATGGATATAGTGAAGAAGTGACATAAGTCTTTTCATTGGACAGCAGAGGCCGAGAAGAGATTCAATCTGTTGAAGTGGAAGATCACGGAACAACCAGTGTTGGTGTTGCCAAATTTCCAGAAGACATTTCAGGTGAAATGTGATGCAAGTGGGTTTGCCATAGGAGCGGTCTTGAGTCAGGAAGATAGACCAATTGCATATTTCAGCAAGAAGCTGGATGAAGCCAAGCTGAAATACTCCACGTATGATAAAGAATTTTATGCTATCATACAGGCATTGAAGAAGTGGAGGCATTACTTGATCCCAAAAGAATTTGTATTGTACAGTGATAATCATGCATTGCAGTTTGTGAGTCAACATGAGAAGTTGAATCAGAAACATGCAAAATGGGTAGAGTATATGCAGAATTTCACATTTGTGATTAAGCACATTTCGGGTACTACTAACAAAGTGGCTGATGCTTTGAGCAGGAAGTGTTTGTTGCTACAAGAATTCCGAGTCAAAACATTAGGTTTTGAAAATCTCAGGGACATGTACGCAGGAGATGCAGATTTTGGAGAGGCGTATGAAGCAGCTGAGAATCCATTTCTCAGAGACAGAAGCCCGTGGATAGATTATATGATCCAGGAGGGATTGTTGTTCAGAGGCAATCAACTATGTATTCCAATTTTCTCCATGAGGGAGAACTTGTTGAAAGAGAAGCACAGTGGTGGATTAGCAGGACATTTTGGCCATGATAAAACATTTGTGAAGCTGAGAGAATCATATTTTTGGCCAGGCATGTGAGAAGATGTCAAGAGGTTCGTTGACAGGTGTGGAATTTGCCAACATTTGAAGGGAAGGAAGCAGAATGCAGGTTTTTATCAACCATTTCCCATACCAGAGAGGCCATGGGAGGCGATAAGCATGGATTTTGTATTGGGATTGCCAAGGATGCAGAGAAGATTTGATTCCATCTTTGTAGTGGCGGATAGGTTTTCTAATATGGCACACTTCATTCCATACTAGAAGACCAGCGATGCAACTCACATTGCAAACCTATTTTTCAAGGAGGTCATTCGACTTCATGGATTGCCGAAAAGTATAGTTTGAGACAGAGATACTAAATTCATAGGGCATTTTTGGAGGACCTTATGGAAGAAGCTAGGAACTAATTTGGCATTTAGTTCAGCTTACCATCCTCAGATGGATGGACAAACAGAAGTGGTCAACAGGAGTCTGGGAGACTTGCTGAGAAGCTTGGTGACAGAGCACCATAGTAGCTGGGATAAGATATTGCCACAGGCTGAGTTTGCATACAACAATTCAGTGACTCAGAGCACAGGCATGAGTCCATTTCAGGTTGTATATGGGATGCAACTGAGAGGAGTTTCTAAACTCAGGGAGTCAGAATAGACTGCTACTAGCAGTGCTAGTGCAGGGGAGTTTGCTGAGGCGAAGAAGGAACTTCACAACAAAGTGAAGCAACGATTGATAGATTCAAATAAGGAGTATAAGCGAAGAGCAGATCAACATTGGAGACAACTTTAGTTTGAAGTTGGTGATCTGGTTCTGGCACACTTGAGGAAGGAGAGGTTTCTGAGGGGAACATACAATAAGCTAAAAATGAAGAAAATCGGACCATGCAAGGTCTTGAGAAAATTTGGGGAAAATGCTTATGAGATCGCGTTTTCGGATGGCATCGGGATATCTCCGATATTCAATATCGCAGATTTATACCCATACAGGGCTGGAGAAGCAAAGACTACAACTGAGCAACCAGTGATCTAGTAGATGAAGCAGATGCAGATAGCAGAAAAGCCGCAGATGGAGTGCATACTGGACAAGAGAGTGGGTAAGAAGACCAGAAGAAAAGAATACTTCGAGTATCTGGTCAAGTGGAAGAATCATTCAGTGGAAGATGCCAGCTGGGAGAGCGAAGCTGTAATACAGAAGCATGGACAGACCATACAGGAGCTCATGGACAGGATCCCATGAAAGTTTTCAAGCCCGGGAGTATGATGCAGGAGCATCACCAACTCATCAAGCGAACCAGCGTGGAGTGGGAGACAGCTGGACAAGCCAGCACAAATTTTGAAAACACTTTGGGATTATTGCACAAATCTTAAATGAAATCATTTATGAAGGAGGTGCACTTGTATATTGTAATGGACCTTGAGCGAATAGCTCTCATCCTTTAGTAGATAGACGACATTTAATTTAGTTAATGCTGGTAGATAGGAATTTAATTCTAGATTTGATAGCTTAGAAGTCCGAGAGGGAAAACGGATATAGACACCCTCATTGTGTTATTGTATCATTAGATGAGATTATTCAGGAGCAAGAAGAGAAGAGAAAGTAGAGAGCTGTGTAAAGAACACCCATGTACAGATATTGAATTAATAGAAGAAAGCTTGATTCAAAATCCATGGTTATGTGTCTATTCTCTGTGTATTGATGTTATGCTCATGAATATTTACTTCCTATCATACATTTTCTCTTATATGTTGTGTATGTGATTTCATGGTTGAATTGAAATCTGAGAGGGTGAGTGAATAAGTTTCAATTGTTTCTCTAATTGAGCCAGAGAATTCCTGCAAGGAGTGCAGTCGAATTGTCCGTAAGGAGTGCATTGACAGAAGGGTTCAATTAGAGATAGATTTTGTCCTCATTTCCTTGAAGGTGCAGTTAAGAACAGTGTCGTGCAAGGAGTGCGCAGGCCAAGGAAACTCCTCAGGGTTGCGAACCTAAGAAAAGCTTTGAAAGACTGCTGCTGCAGCAGTGCGCAGGGTCGAAAGACTTCAACACTTAGACAAGTTTGAAGATTTTTCCGCAAGGAGTGCGTGCAAAGTCCTTTCTAAGGATTTGAGAATCGTAAGGAAGCTCAGGAGGAGTAGGCTTTTGAATTCATCGAAGGGTAAGTGCAGGGGAAGTTGTTGTTGAAAGCTCGAGAGAAGCGTCATAGATTAGTGAGTAGGTGAACGAGTCTCGTGGAGAGACATTTCTTCATTTCGTAGATTGCATAAGGAAGAACGGATGGTCGAAACTCTCCGAGGAGATTTCGCGAAGTTCTAAGGGTTGTTGGATCTTGCGGAGGTGCTAGGTAGTTACAGTGCAAGTGTGGAGAGGTTCTAAGCTCAGGATGGGTAGAGTCGTTGATCTAGGCCACCGAACCCGTAGGATCTACACGTAGAATCATGTATCGGGGACTCGCAAGGTGAAGTTCCAAAATTTTGTGATGAGAATTTTGATATCACGAGACGCGATACTCCGATGAGGGTCGTGTGGGCCACAGTCAGGGTTAGTGGAGTACAGGTGGCACGAAGTCATCGGGACCTCGTCGCGAGAAATTCCGAATATTGGGTGTTAGGATTCGCGAAGTCGCGTAGTCCGAAGTCTTGAGAGATAAGGGACCGTTGAAAAGTCAACTCACGTGTGTATCAACGTTTCAGTGCATCGGGTATCGGGATTTGGAAAAATGAGTGTTTGATATCGCGAGTTGTGAAGTCGCGATAGAGCCGAAATCCCGATAGAGGGAAGAGGAAATCAACATTGACTGACATATCGGGTCTCGAGGATTTGAGAGCCCAGCGAGAAACCGAGAACTTCCGAAGCTGCGAGTTCCGATTTCCGAAAGTAGAGAAGGTTGGATCGCACAGAAGAAAATCTGTGGGTGCAGATTTTCCGATAGGGAAATAGAAGAACAATTGAGTTCTTCGGGCCAAGAAGAATAAGAAGATCCTGTGAGTGCGCGCGGACCTTCCGATTCGCGGGTTGTGAAGGGGCTGTGTTCACGACCATTTAACATCAAAATATAATGTAAAGAAGAAATTTAAGAAAAAATTACTTAATATACACATACACAACAATGCAGATCCATTTTAATTGGAGATATTTTAAGCACTAAGAGGATCTACATTTCAATTTATTTTCTATTCATATTAGTACCTAATTGATTTGGAGTTAACATAAATATACATTAACTTACTTTTCAATGATAATAGATTAAATTAAAATATAATGGTATTGTTGGTGCAATTATATGCATAATATATTACCAAACATAAATTATCAATCGGGATTCGTAATCAGTAGAGTTGATGCACTATATGTGCTGATAATAGATAGGTTCCTATTTCTGTTTAGTATAGCTTAGATAAGAAAACCATTTAGAAACCATCACACTTTTAGAAATAATAATCCTTACACAATTCGAAAGCTAAAAAGCAAAACTCATAAACAAGCAAAAGCTCTTGCTCAGGTGATGGACATGTTCATTGATGGCTCATGAAAAGAAAAGATGAACTTTGATTCTATCTCATGGAGCAACTAAACTAACAAGTGGGATGCTCCATTAAAGCTCATGTATGGTGAAATATGGAGATCCAACTGTTCCTGGATTACCACACTTTGCAACACATTTGAATAGTGAAATCAAACAAAATAACATGAAATCAAAATAACAAGTACATGAAATGAAAATCTACACTAACAATTTACAATAAGCTTACCAAGATGGATCGGTGGCCCTTGCCGATGCCAACATGGAAGCTTTTAGATCACCAGATGCTAACTTCTACGAAAGAAAAAAATCACTGAATTCAAACTTGCATTAATCTCCAATAAGTAGGTTTACAAAAAGAGTCTTGTCATGAATCTAATCTACATCATAACAATTCTCTCAATGTACATCATAACAATTCTCCTTTAAGAACCAATCTTACATCATAATAATTCTTCCCCTAATCTACATAATAATAATTCCCCCCTTATGAAGAGAAGGCACTCTCTTTTATACATGAGAGATTTGAAGAGAAGATAAGCATCTCATAATTACAGATCCACTTTTCTCTCAACCAATTTCCCATTATTACAAAATATTATCCCTTGAAATCCTCACACATATCTCTCATATATCTTGGATAAGATATGACAACGAAATCTCCATGATCTTCTCCTTGGAATAGGATTGAATTATCTCCTCAAATCTTGAAATGGTGGAGGAAGTATTCGAGAAGTCTTTTTTAATTAATCCTTCACATATTCCTACACATGATAAAGCTCACACATTTTTGAGATATATACGAAAACATGTCAAATTTCTAATATTTAATCACAAATTCCCTTTTAATACTAAAATAAATGATTTGGAAAATAATAAGGTTAAACCCATATTTAATTATGAAAATGGTATCATGAAAGGTTAATGAGGCGATGAAATGTGAAGAATGAYGAASGGAAAGGTGGATGGAAATACRACATTTATGAGTCCCAACATACCCCCCAACTGAACTTGTTGCATGTCCTCATGCAACTGTGCATGGATCTTCTCAAGAAATTTTGGCATCTGAATTTTGGCTTTGAGTGATGATAATGAATATTTCCAGGATGGGATTTACATGAGTAACAACTAAAATTTTCTTATGGTTGGTTCTTGTGTGAAAAGCATGAATATAGAGAATGTTGGTTCTTGTGTAAGCAACATTCATTTCGTTATTTGTTCTCTTGCTGTTATGATAATAAAATGTTGGTTCTTGTGTAAACAATATTCATTTCATTATTTGTTCTCTTGCTGTTATGATAATAATTTACCCATTTACTTGTTGGAATAAGAAAACATCACTGAGTATAAGAAATCCCTTTCGCATATTTGTGAATCATGCCAATATGTATATAAATGCTTATGAAGAAAAGTGCAACAAAGTATTGTTGGAAGAAAAAATGTTGGTAAATGGTAAGTGAGACGAAAAATGGAATGATGGTAGTGAAAAAACACTGGAGTGATGATAATGAATATAGTCCTCCCCCCCCCGCCAACTAAATTGATTGCATGTCCTCATGCAACGTGGCATGAGTCATAGAAGTGAAAAGGAAAGGGACCATGGTGAGAGATTTTTCCAAATTCATTCACTCAAGCATGTAAGGAATTGCACGATTAAAGATTACAAAACAACATACCTCCACTTACCCAAAATGTTGATGACCTATGCAATAGGAATATGGCTGTTGTGGCTGTTGGAGCATGGAAGATGTCACTGCTGCAGGATCATGTGAAAGGAGAATGTTGCTGTAGCTGTGACTACTGTCACTGCTGATCAGAGAATGTGAAGTGGAGGAATCTGAACTGCTGCTGAATCATGGAAAAGAGGAATTATGAAAGTGGAACTATAGTACTCTCATATAGCTGAAGTCATGCTATTGTAACTACTGAGGAGTCATGGAAAAGTGTATAGTCTTCACCTGCTTCTAAACCCAATGGTACAATTCTAGTCATGTGAATGAATGTGTCGATGTCGAGCATGAAGAGAAGTCATTGGATTATCGACCATAGATGAATGTCGTTAACCAATGCGAGTCAAACTCACCATTGATGTCAATGAGTGCCAAGGTACCCGAGTACATCTTGCGAAGTGCGAATGAATGAGCTAATGTCGAGCCACTTGCAAGATCTGAAAATCAAGGGACATTGATGTATTCCCATGATTGTCAGTGAGAGAACTTGCCATTAAGGCATGCAAGCCTCCAGGTACTCCAAAGGAACTCTATTCTATATCCCAAATAAGGTGTTGAGGTTGATGGGGTAAGACTTGTTGAAAGGTGGGCCTTAAAGAATCCCACATCAGTCAACGCAAGTTTTGATAAGAAGATTGGTAGGACTATAGGAAAGATCTCAGTAGAAACAATGTTTATAGCAAGGCAATGTAGTCATGGAAAAGGGAGTTGGATGGTTTTATTCATAAGGAAAAAAGAGCGGGAAAAGAAAAAGAGATGTATGCAACTCAGAAAGATAGGCACATGCGAAGTCATGAAGAATAAGGCAATGAAATAGTGGACTCCATCATGGATGACAAATAAGCTTGGAAGGAGAAATGCGGGGAAAAAATTCATGACACGAAATGGTTGTATGAATGGTCGTCATGTAACAACAAACGTCATGATATGTGCGATAAGACTTAGCTCCTTCAAGCAGTCACAAAAGCATGTTTTGTCGGAAAAAAACTGCAATTCTTGAAAATCACTTCGTCATGAGATGTGACCGGCTATGAACCTGAAAAAGCTTAGTACCAATTCCTGCATGAAAACTTGTGAGAATTTTGAAAACATAATCATGGAGAAGGATGTACGAATGTGAAAAATTAAAGAAGTAACATGCGTTTATACCTGTTGTTGTTGCACACTTATTCCATCATTGATTGTTGCTTGAAGTGAATTTAGGAAAACAATTAGCGTTTAAGCGTAGAAGCATGTGTTGGCATTGTTTTCAGGAATTTGTTGAAAAGTCCATTTGCGACTGTTTTATAATTTTTATGTATTTTGTGATTTGATTTTTCTAATGTTTTTCTTTCTTTTCATGGTTTTATAATTTTTATGGTTTTTGAGGTTTGGTAAGTGTATTTATTCCTACCAAAATAAACTAGAAGATTTTTGTTTTTCTTTGTTGTTTTATATTTTTTTCCTTTTTATTAACTATCTAAAACTCATCAAATAAAAAAGCAACTCTGAAATGCAAATCATTAGTCTGGATGAATCTTTAGCATAGCATGGAAAAGCACTAGATAATTTTTATTCAAGCACTGGGTATGGTGCTGATCCGTAGGATCTTTTAATGACTTATGGTTGAGTTTTAATTTTGCATGCGTTAATTAACCATTTGAGAAAACGTAGTGAAGAATGAGGAAAGAAGAAGAATTATAACAGCCATATACATTTGTGTAGATCTGAAATGCAATAAAAGATAGCAAACCATAACACGCAGATTGATAACGGAGTTCGGCACAACTTTGCCTACGTCTCCGAGCCTTTTTCTCTATGGGAGAGGCTTGTTTATTTCTGTTAAAATGATCAAAAGTACATTTCTGCAATACCAAATGGATACAATACTGATCTGGTCATTTTCTTCCAGATCTCTAGAACCTAGCAAAGAAAACATCACGCAAAACGGATGTCCGAAGCTCCCAGAAATGATCCGACAACGTCTCCTCCTCAAAAGCTTCTCTGCCTCAAAATGGCTTTGGCTTGGCTTCTCCTTAGCATCATTCTGCTCTGAATTCCCTCTCATGGCCTCAAACATGCCTTGGTTATATAGCTGGGAAGTTAGTTGCTCATCTCCAACTTCCTCCCAAAATTTAGGCTCCAAAACTACCCAATAACTCCCAAAAACCATTAAAAATAGGCTTAATTACAATTAAAACTCAAAAATTAGTTACAAAACCCACTTTATAGTTATAAATTGGGCCTAGCCCCTTCTCCCTAGGCATGTGCCCCCTAAACAGGGTCATATGGGTTCATATGGCCAAGCGCTAGCCCAAAGGGCTAAGCGCTGGCCCCTCTCCATTCAATACTTTGCAATATATTTCATAATGTGGGTTTCATAACATAAAAATTAATGTGGCGCATTGGTAAAGGACCATTTCTTAAGGTGTTAGGCTTGGTGGTGGTCATGGGTTCAAATCCCATGGACCCCAAAAACAATTTTTTTTGCAACATGCCACTTGAACTGATGACTGGGTGCCATGTGGCTGCCCATGATTGGGCCACGTGGCATCTCCCCATTTGACGGATTAATGCCACTTGTCAGTTATTGACTGTTCCAGTTGCCTACCACATGTCTGCCTTGTCAGTGAACCTGCCCAATCACCATCATCCAGAGAGTGCCACATCATCTTCTGCATAGTCAACATGCCGATGTCATCAGCATTGACTTTTTGACCTGTTGACCTTTGACTTTTTACCTGTTTGGGCTTCCGATCAGAACGTGGTAACTTTCGCATATGGAGCCCGTTTGACAAAGTAAATATACCGCTGGAATCAAGAAGACGAGACAGATGCAATGGTGTTGGTTTCGTCATATTTTGAGCACTTTCATTTTTGAGCATTTTTCAAGCCCTATTGGGCTTCTGGATCTGATTTCGGATTACACCTCCCCACAATAAGACCTTTTGGTCCCCAAAAGGTTACTGACCAGTCAACAAGCTCAGGATAGGCCACTCGGCTTGCTCTCTATCTCTGAACTCTGTCCTGTGCACCTGTCTCATCAAGATCAACTGTAACACAATCATGACAACTGACAGTATATTGTTAGCCATTTGAACCCTGTTACATCTTACTGAAGCTACTATCATCCATGTAGAAAAAATTGCTAATGACAACATCAAAAAGATGACTGCAAATGAACTAATATACTTTAGATATTTGCACGACATGAGCTTATCTTGAAGCAACTTATGATTGATTTTCCATTCAACAACCATATCTTGTTCTTTTTTAAGATCAATTACTTCATTTGAAACAATTATTGGTTTGTTGCATGCTTGCATTGCATTCGTTAACTGTTCCATTGTTTGAAGTGTTTTATTTGCTTTAACGTGATGAGCATGAACCACATAATCATGACCCGCTTTAGTGAATTGATATTGATTCTTTGTCCTGTAGAAGATTGCCTTATGATCAAATAAGTATGGACTACCTAAGATCATTCCACATTCTCTTAATGACACAACATCACAAGTTA
>JZKD02S1927049.1:474429-484531 GCA_000966675.3 Picea glauca | reverse complement strand
ACTACTTTGACCTTTTGGGGCTTCTAGATGACATATGAGGGTCCTCCAACTTCGTAAGGCCATAACTCTCAAACCGTGAGGAGTTATGTGACGTTCCACATACCACCAAAAATGTCATGAAAATAACTATCCATCTAGGATATTTTCCCTGAAAATTTTCCTATCCTTCATCTCATTATTCCAAAATTAAGCATGGGTTCTCTTACTTCACACAATGTCTTCCCGTGAGGGCTTTCACCATAAGGGGACCACTTTGGAGTTCATCCATATTTACTTTTTATCAACCATGAAAAAACAATAATGAGTCATATTTACATCAAACAATCTTGTTTCCATTACCCAAACCTTTGTGCTACGAGGCTTTCTTCAAGGGTTGACATTAATGACAACCAACCTTAATCAACAAGTGCAATGTTGAGCCAACCAGCATGGAAGTCTGCCTGTCAATTTGTATATCGCAGAGATATGGGTGTTACTTGTAGGACATGGAACAATATAGGGCCAATTTAGAGAAAGGGGAAGCGCTCGGTCGAAACGCATGAATCCGCCAACTCGTGTAGCAAGGCATTTTCGAAAAAAAATGATTAAGTAACCAGGAAGATAAAATACAGGGGATAAAAGAGTGGGAAAATAGAAATGCAGAGGGAAGTTTTCGTAAGTGCGAATTGGTTTCAAACAAGCCCCATTGTTGCAAAACCATCATTTTCTACTAATTGTCAGCAAATGCTTTGTTGAAGATTATATTTTATTGCAACTTGTGGGTGTAAGTATGTTCTTGATACATTCTTCCATGACTGTAACATATTAACTTAACTATTAAACTTCATTTTCTACTAATTGTCAGCAAATGCTTTGTTGAAGATTATATTTTATTGGAACATATGGGTGTAAGTATGTTCTTGATACATTCTTCCATAACTGTAACATATTAACTTAAGTATTAAAATTCTTGCATTATGGGTTGTTAGCATTAAAAATTAATAATTGCATGTCTAGAAACAAGAATGACGATTTTGCTGCAACATTGTACTTTGATATTGCTACGTTCTATCTGCATTGCGAATAGAATTGAACGTTGGTTTGAAACTGTGTAATCCATTTTTTGTTTGCATAAAAGCCTGGTGGATTGACACAATACATTGTCATATAATTGTTAGATGTTCCATCATAGAACCAATTACCTAAGTAAATACAATATTGAAGAACTACGAGACCATCGAACCATGCCAATGAGAACATGTGTTAAATCCAAAAAAGAAGCAGGAACGAAGACTCCAAGGAATTTTTTTTTAATATCAAATTCATTTAAAAAAAAAAGAAAAACACCGAGTATTGTACATCTATCCTTAGAAATTGGACCCATTTCTTCGGGCCAAAAAATTGAATGTATCTGCTGCAAACATAGGCACGAGATCCACAGTATGCAGACTCCTTGCAGGTTTCTACTCGATGAATCATCCTGTGGTAAAATTGATAGTTTTCGGAAGCTTCCCATGAGGAAGAAGACAAAAAATGTTGCAGGGAAAATGGAATAACCCTTAACTGAAAGTTAGGACACAACTAGAAACTGCCTCTGCACAGTTGAAAAAACTTCAGGGACACAGGTTGCACGTGCAATTTTAGAGGCCCAAATTAGTCCATTATGGGTAGAGATGTCTAGTAGAAATATGCTTTGCACCAGTGAGAGTTCTGGTCCTCATTCCCAAAGATGTTAATTGTATATCCAAAGAACATGACAGTAGTCCTGCAAGTGAATATTGTTTTGGCTTGAAATATATCTCTGGGAGCATCGACATATCATTTCTTTACAGTGAAAGTCTTCCACCCAGAACAGACTAATTTGGACCTCTAGAATTCTACTTTCGAATTGCAAAGTGACTATTGCATTCAGCGTCGATTTCTTTTTTGAAACTCCTTTTGGTGTTGTCAGGACTGCCATCACTGAGCCGGGAAGTTCCACCCGTTATGGTTTATTTAAATATAGGTACAGGAGTGGGAACAGTCTCTGCATTGCCATCATCCATTGTTGTATCATCGCCCATCAGATCATCTTCTTCCGGCTTAGAATCCATGACATCAACCTCTGCGCCAGCCATTAATGCAATTGGACAGGTTCTCTGAGCAGGCAGGGTTTCCTTGGAATTCTTTGGCTTGAAATATATCTCTCAGTGTACCAAGGGACCATCTCCTTTTTTTCTCCTGGGTGGAGGGAGATGAGTAGTAAGAATATGCCATGGAATAGTGGAACCTCTGGTCATTATGCCCGAATTTTTTTACTGTATCTGGATAGAATTGCCGCCACAAGTTAACGAGAATTTCCGTTTTCTCCAGATGATGTTTGAAATGAAAATTGGGGATGGATAATATAACCCTTCACAAATTATGGTTTAATGCATATCAATGGAATATATCCTCGAGCCTTTCGTTGATCAATGACAATCTCCAGGGTTCGTGCAGAATAAGCTGTTACCATTAAAGCTCACTAATTGCATATTTAGAAAAAAATGCGAAGGTTGCGGTGATGACGAAGAGAGATTAAGAATTAGAGATTTCTTAAAGTCGCCAACCCGCCTGCGCACGAAACAGATCGCATCATGTTTGAAATGAATACTTGGAAAGGATAACACTCTTCTTCGCAAATCTTGGTTTAATTCGTAGTAATGAAAAATATTCTCCGGACTTTCTGACATTATTGACAATCTTAACGGTTCCTGTAGGATGAACTACTAGCAATATAGCTTAATTATTGCATATCTGGAAATAAGTATGAAGGTAGAGGTGATGAAGAATTGCGACCGAGCATTGTACATTTTGTCCACCCACCAACCCATGAAACAGATTCCAAGAAATGCCCAAGTATTGAAAGCGGTTGGGCGGGTTACAAAAAAAAAGGGTAGAAGATATACCTAGGAGATGTGAGGGGCCAATGGTCATATTACATTTTAGTGAAATATATTGGCTGTCAATTTGTATGTCGCAGAATTTTGGGTGTTGTTTGTGCATAAGGGAACATCGAAAGCGCAATGTTGAGAGGGAAATTTGTATATTGCTAAACTTTGGGTTCTGTATATAAAAGCATGAGACATTTGGAAAAAGGACCAAGTAAATAGAAAGTGAAATAATACGAGATGAATGGGAATTTTTTTCCTAATTTGTAAATCGCGGAAGTCCGGGTGCTATTTGCTAGTGGCGGAACAATGGAAATGCAATGTTGAACCCGCCTATGTAGGAACCCGTGATTCAAATTTTTTTTTCAATATGAAACATAGAAGCATTCGGTTGGGTTGGTGATATAAAAGTAACAATGGAAATCTGAAGGCATGAATCTGCCAAATCCCACACCTAGAAATTTTCCAAAAAACGAGTAAGTAAAGAAAGGGAAAGCAGAGGGAAAAGAGAAAGCAGATGGAAATTTTCAGAAGCAGGAATTGGTCTTAATAGTAACTATGGAGTGCATTAAACATGTTAACAGGTTCTTCAATCAAGGAATAGATACAACAAGCAATGTTAATATTTTCCAGGATCTGTTTGTATAAGAGAAGCATCAAAAAGTTACAAGAAAATCATTTTTTGGATGTTTAAGTAAAGTTTTTGTATTGTTAGCTTCACTGCAAGTATAACAATGATGAATTTGAATTTTAATGTTCTCTCATTCATATGATTGTTCCATTATACTTCACATAGTTTATATTCTTTTATTTCAATTTGTTTGCTAATTTATGGATCACGGAAGTCAGGTTGCTGTTTGCAGGCGACGGAAAAACGAAAACACAATATTGAACCCGCCTATCCAGTAATTCACCTATTTAGAGAACCGCGAGCCAAATTTTTTTTACAATATGAAATGGGGAAGCCGTCAGTTGAGCTGGGGATATAAAAGTAAGTGAAATCTGAAGACGTGAATCTGCCAACTTCCACACCTAGAAATTTTTTGAAAAATGAGTAATACATACTAAATATGTAATATGAAGTATGAACATGAGATTTTATAGAGCATGTATGGATCCCGCATTCCATACTTAGCCACTTTTTGGATCGCGGTTTCTCGGGCTGGCAGTCTCAAAATTGGGCCTCTATTGTTCTGTGGCCTACAAATAACACCTAGAATTCCGCGATATACAAAGTGACAAGTGGACCTATGGGTTGGCTAGGTCAACATGGGACTCCTATTGTTTCATGTCATATAAACAACACTCAGAGTTCCGTGATTTACAAATTGATAGACAGACTCCAGGGCTGGCGGCCTCAAGATTGCGATTGTTTACAAAGATATTGTACAATTTAATTAGACAAAAAAATTTGTACAATCTGAAACAGGGAAGCGGTCAGTAGGGTTGGTGATATAAAAGTAAGTGAAATATGAAGACGTGAATATGACAACTTCCACACCTAGAAATTTTCCAAAAAATGAGTAATACGTACTAAATATGTACTTCTACAAAATATAGAAATGAGATTTTATAGAGAATGTATGGATCCCGCATTCCATACTTAGCCACTTTTTGGATTGTGGGTTCTCGGGATGGCAGGCTCAAAATTGGGCCTTTATTGTTTCGTCGCCTACAAATAGCACCCATAATTTTGCGATATACAAATTGACAAGCGGACCTACAGGCTGGTTGGCTCAACATTGCACTCCTATTGTTCTGTGTCCTCCAAACAACACTCGAAGTTCCGCGATATACAAATTGACAGACAGACTCCAGGGCTACCGACCTCAAGATTGGGATTGTTTACGAATGGTAATTCCTATCAACTGTCTAACATTATCTAAAAACATTATTTTCAATACTAAATTATTAATATTAAATATTGATATTGTACAATTTAATTAGGCAAAAAAGTTTGTACAATATGAAACGGGGAAGCGGTTGGTCGGGATGGTGATATAAAAGTAACTGAAATATGAAGATGTGAATCTACCAACTTCCACACCAAGAAATTTTCTCGAAAAACAAGTAATACATACTTAATATGTACTTTTAGAAAGTATGGACATGAGATTTTATAGAGGATGTACGGATCCCGCATTCCATACTTAGCCACTTTTTGGATCGCGGGTTCTTGGGCTGGCTGGCTCAAAATTGGGCCTCTATTGTTCTATATACTACAAATAGCACCCAAGAGTTCTGCAATATACAAATTGATAGGCGGACTTGCGGGCTGCCTAGCTCAACATTGCACTTCTATTGTTCCATGTCCTCCAAACAACACTTGGAGTTCCGCGATATACAAATTGTCAGATGGACTCCAGGGCTGGCGGGCTCAAGATTGCGATTGTTTATAGATAGTGATTCCTATCAACTATGTAACACTACCTAAAAACATTATTTTCTATACTAAAGTATTAATATTAAATATTGATATTGTACAATTTAATAACATAAAATTATTAAAGGATGTTAAATATCTTATTTAAAAGGAAAACCCGCATATTCGAAAACTTGCGTTCCAAAATTTATGTATAATATGAAACGGGGAAGAGGTCGGTCATGCTAGTGGTACAAAATTGGGTAGAAATCTGAACACATGTATCCGCCAAGTTCTGCACCTAGAAATTTTCTGAGAAATGAGTAATACATACTAAATATGTACTTTTATAAAGTATGGGCATGAGATTTTATAGAGCATGTAAGGGTCCCTCATTCCATACTTAGCCACTTTTTGGATCACGGGTTCTCGGGCTACCGGGTTCAAAATTGGGCCTGTGTTGTTCCATGCCCTACAAATAGCACCCACAGTTTCGCGATATACAAATTGATAGACGGACTTGCGAGCTATTTGAATTTTAAGGGCCTCATGTTGATATGATAGAACAATTGGACTTCAGGCAGTTTATATTCGTTTATTACAATATAAAAGGGGGAAGTGGCCAGCCGGGTTGGTGATGTAAAAGTAAGTAAAATCTGAAGACATGAATATGCCAACTTCCGCACCTATAAATTTTTTGAAAAAACGAGTAATACATACTAAGTATGTACTCTTACAAAGTATGGACATGCGATTTTTATAGAGCATGTACGGATCCCACATTCCATACTTGGCCACTTTTTGGATTGCGGGTTCTCAGTTTGACGGGCTCAAAATTGGGCCTCTATTGCTCCGTATCCTACAAATAGCACCTAGAGTTCCGCGATATACAAATTGACATGTGAACTTGTAGGTTGGTTGGCTCAACGTTACACTTCTATTGTTCTGTGTCTTCCAAACAACACTTGGAGGAAATGAGTAATACATACTAAATATGTACTTTTATAACCTATGGACATGAGATTTTATAGAGCATGTACAGATCCCTCATTCCATACTTAGCCACTTTTTGGATCGCGGGTTCTTGGGCTGGCGGGCTCAAAATTGGGCCTGTATTGTTCCGTTCCCTACAAACAACACCTAGAGTTCCGCGATATACAAATTGACAAGTAGACTTGCAGGTTGAATGGCTCAACATTCCACTTCTATTGTTCTGTGTCCTCCAAGAAGCAGTCAGACTTCCGTGATATACAAATTGACAGACGGACTCCAGGACCGATGGGCTGAAGATTGCCATTGTTTACGGATGGTCATCCCTATCAACTCTCTAACATTATATAAAAACATGATTTTCAGATACTAAATTATTAATATTAAATATCGATATTGTACAATTTAATTACATAAATTATCAATATTGAACCCGCTTATCCGGTAACTCACCTATTTAGAAAAACCGCGGGCCAAAATTTTTGTACAATATGAAACGAGGAAGCGGTCGGTCGAGCTAGTGATATAAAAGTAAGTCAAATTTGAAGGCGTGAATCCGCCAACTTCGGTACCTAGAATTTTTTTGAAAAATGAGTACTAAATATGTACTATAAAGTATGGACATGAGATTTTATAGAGAATGTACAGATCCTGCATTCCATACTTAGCCACTTTTTAGATCACGGGTTCTCAGGCTGGTGGTCTCAAAATTGGGCCTCTATTGTTCTGTGCCCTACAAATAGCACCCAAAATTACATGATATACAAATTGACAAGCGGAGCTACGGGATGGCTGGCTCAACATTGCACTTCTATTGTTTGTGTCCTCCAAACAACACCTGAAGTTCCGCGATATACAAATTGGTAGACAGACTCTAGGGCTAGCGGGATCAATATTGCGATTGTTTACAAATGGTAATCCCTATCAACTATCTAACATTATCTAAAAACATTATTTTCAATACTAAATTATTAATATTAAATATTGATATTGTACAATTTAATTAGACAAAAAAGTTTTTACAATTTGAAACGGGGAAGCGATCGGTCAGGCTGGTGATATAAAAGAAAGTGGAAATCCTAACACGTGCATTCGCCAACTTCCACACCTAGAAATTTTCTGAGAAACAAGCAATACATACTAAATATTTACTTCTATAAAGTATCGACATGAGATTTTATAGAGCATGTATGAATCCCTTATTCCATACTAAGCCACTTTTTGGATCGCGGGTTCTCGGGCTGGAGGGCTCAAAATTGAGCTTCTATTGTTTCATTCCCTACAAATAGCACCCAAAGTTTCGTGATATACAAATTGACAGGCGGACTTGCAGGCTATTTGGCTCAACATTGCACTTCTATTGTCCTTTGTCCTCCAAATAGAACTCGGAGTTCCACGATATACAGATTGATAGACGGACTCCAGAACTGGCGGGCTCAAGATTGCGATTGTTTACAGATGGTCATCCTATCTAACATTATCTAAACACATTATTTTCAAATATAAATTATTGATATTAAATATTGATATTGTACAATTTAATTACATAAAATTATCAAAGGATGTTAAATTGCTTATTTTAAAAAAAATGAAGGAAACAAAACAAATTTTTTTAAAATTCTATCACCGCAAGCATAACAACGACCAATTTGCATTTTAAGGGCCTCTTTTTGATATGATAGCACAATTGGACTTCGCATAGTATATATTTGTTGATTTCAAATTATTCCAGGAGATTAATTTTACCAAGTTCATCGATCAAGGAAAAATGCTAAAACAAGCCACATACTACATTTGCGTCACAACGCCATACAAATTATCAGGCGGATTTGGGGGCTAGCTTGCTAAAAATTGCAATTCTATTGTTCTGTGTCCTCCAAACAACACTCGAAGTTCTGCGATATACAAATTGACAGATGAATCATACAACCAAGAACCAACTAAACTCCAAACATGTCGCAAGCAAGTTCCCACAAGGTTCCATAGACCAGGACACATCGACCTATGCATAAAACAATTTGATATACAAAGAAAAGATGTCATGACATTCATTTTCTCTTAAATGGGGTTTGCTGCCATGCTTCCCATTTTTGGACCGAACAATCTTATGCGCATGCAATCTCAAGTACTCGAGTCCGATGAACATTCAATTGGATGTTGAAGAAATATTACAGAGACACATGAGATATTTTTGTTTCTTGCCAAAGTTTGATATGTATTTTTTTTTCCTTCTTTAGCCGATATGAAAAATTGCATTGTCCTCATTTAAGGTAAATTTTTTGTGTATCCGAAAGTCGCGCAGGATGTAGACATTGCTTGCCTTTTTCTATAGATATGTTTCATATGACAATTCTGCCAGCTTAGGAAGCACAATTTGTAACAGAGGCTGCCTAACCGTACAATGCACGGTTGTGTTGCCCACAGTTCGGATGGAAGCATTGAGGAAATGCCCATATATATATGGAAATGTTTCACCACATCGCAGACAATCAATTGTATCATCACTTATAAAAGTAGAGGCAAAAGCATGAGAGTTGCATTTCACACGTACAGGTTCAAAGGGGGTCTAATACACATTCGATGCAACCAAAACACCTTTAACCTGGGAACATGAGCATATGAATTAATACATTGAACAATATAATACACAACTGCACCCCGCCCCCTCATTAAAATAAAATAAAATAAAATAAAACAAGCTGCAGAAATTTGGTGAAGGCTGTTTGTATAAACAAAGTGAGGATGATTTTGTGGATGTATATGCACAACAGTTGTAGATCTAGCTATTTTCTTCAGATTCTGTACTATATTTTCTCGCAACTTTGTTACAAATGTTGCATGGGTTGTGCGAAAGATCCTTTCTCTAACATCCCTTTTCTTTGTTATATTTTTGAACAACATAAGTGGAAACTTCTCTTTATGCAATTGTTTTTCCATTGACGAAAACAAATTTGAATAGGTATCGAACAATTGCAGCTGCAACATGGAACAGTGTAATATTTTTGTAACTTACCTGAGATACATGCACATGCGAAAGTAAAGAACAAAACTAGATATGGAAAGCGGTACCATTGCCTTTTCTCTGGCCGACTCTCCATCCTTTATATGGAGAATGTGTTGCGAGCAAAGTTTTCTCGCCAGTTTGACAATTGCGCCAATGGTTCCAATTGGGTAAATATCACTTCTCTGTGCAAGCTGGCTGATAGTCGCGTCTAGGAAGAAACGATATTCTGAAAAAACAACGGAAATTTTTTCCACAATACTTGTTTCGTTGAGAGAAATAATCTGATCACAATCACCATGGTCATATATTGTTTTGGGAAATTGTAATGTCCCCCACCTCTTAGAGAGGTGATGAGGTGACTCAGTGGCTTGGGCACCCCCACTAGGTCATAGTCTCACACTGAGGGGGGGAAAGTGAAGAATTTAAAAGTTATATTTTTAAGTTGAATTAAGAAAGGAAAAGGATAAAGGATTAAAAGAAAACTCAACAGAAAAAATAGAAGATTAACCCTGGGAGTTAACCTAACTCAATAGAGAATTAGAAGGAGAAGTATAAGTAAGAGGCTGGGGTGCACCTATTATTCATTCTGGTTTTGGATTAGCATTTGCTATTTCTCTTGAGCATTCAGTTTGGGTTTTGTTGTACAAACCCTTGTGAGCAACTCAGTGGTGAAATATCCACTCACCTTGTTCCGCAGCTTGGTCTCGGGGATGAAACACTCCTCCACACCATTCTAGTCTTAGCCCATCTCCATCTAGTGCTTCAGAAGGGGCAGGACCATCAGTTTGAGGGATTTTCTGGAGGGTTATCATCATTCTACATTTGTCTACAGATTGGGACGTCTTGGAGCCATAGGGG
>JZKD02S1927049.1:445453-468558 GCA_000966675.3 Picea glauca | reverse complement strand
GGACACTTTTGGCAGCAGGGTCGAGTTATTGAGGGTTTTAGCCTTCTATTGGAGCGTGGCATTCTTCAGCTAGAGAGTTTGGCATTCAGATCTGCTTGTATTGATCTTCATTTCTTATTAAGACTTTGGAGACATTATTTTGTATTAGCAGGAGCATTTTGTAGTAGCTCATATCTATTGCTTGTACGACCATCTGAGGTTTATGCCAGATCG
This sequence comes from Picea glauca, assembly GCA_000966675.3. Lineage (NCBI taxonomy): Eukaryota > Viridiplantae > Streptophyta > Pinopsida > Pinales > Pinaceae > Picea > Picea glauca. The sequence continues at coordinate 468,345 of JZKD02S1927049.1, read as the reverse complement.
GCCATCTATTGTATTGATCTTACATTGCTCATAATAAAAAGGTCAGATCTTTGCTTGTGCTTCTACATCTTGAATATATTGTGTTGATGAATCTTGTATGCACTTAATAACTCAATAAAGTAGTAGTAGTTAGTGATTCCAAGAAATAATTTGGCTTGGGATCATTACAGAAATATATTAAAATTTGTAATGGATATCCCATTACCCGGCAATATCTTTTCTGCATGTTTTTGGACAAGTTGTGTAGGAATAGTCAGTGTCACTATCATCATGGCTTCCTTGTCTGTCATGTCAACACACATAACGGAACTAGTTTTGTTTTCCTTGTCCAAGTAGGTGCTATATATGACCATTATGTCCCTGACAAACACTTGTCTAGTTCAGCGGTTGTTCAAGCCCTCTATTGATAGTACTTTGGGTGTTACAACTCTAGACCTTGTGACAATTTTTGAACAGGAAAACTAAAGTGAATGGTAGTGTGCATTTTTTTTTTTTTTGTATTCTTTTTTCACTGGCATAAATCTACAAGTACATGCATAGCTTCGATGAACTATGGATACAGATTTTTTCAACCACACCTCTTAGTCTGCGGGACCTGCACTATGTTCAACGTCTCGCTTGTACTTGTTGATACTTCTTGTGAACTGCAAACCATGTATTGCAGATGACATCAACATATTCACCATGCCATAGATGAATAAATAGCCAAGGATATTTGTTTGTTAAACATACTAAGAGCAGAGCGTATGCATCTTTACCTTTGGCCTTGTTGGTCTGTTGATGTCTGGGATGACTGACTGCTCATGGCCATGTCACTAGAACAACTTTTTTCGATGCAAGCATATGTAGATGAACATTAGGACTAAACAAGCATATGCATTGTATATTGTTCATCAGAAGGAATAAACAAGCGTAAAATTGTATGAATCTTTTATTTTTTTTTGGAAAAATGTGTAACAGTAAACAGGGTGTGAGGGCAGGGCACCATGACCAATCTGTATATCGTGGACCCTCGAAAGCTAGGGGATAAATCTTGAACCCGCCAGCCTAGAACCCACAATCAACAAAGTGGGTAAGTATGGAATAAGGTAGAAGTGTGACCATAGATGTGAAACCATTATTCTGCCAACTTGCGCATCAAGGCATTTTCGGAAAGACCACTAAGCAGATCAATTAGAAAACAAAATGGATAATAGAAAATTGAAAAAGTAGAAATAGGGAGGGAAGAAAGGCCCATTGTTGCCAAGCCATCATGTTCTAGTCTAATATTATATGCCCCCACCTGGTTTCTATATTTAATTTACTAGCACAGTTGGTATGCCTTTTCGAAGGTTGTACCACAGAACCCTCTGCTATTGCACAAACCAATTCATCTTCCTGTCCAACCAACCTATTTCTTCCAAGGTAGCAACACCGAATATGCAATGGACATGAAGGCAAGTTAGTCTGAAGATAGACATGCAAAAGAAAGAGAAACATGTCTATTTATTCCAATGTAACAAAAAACAGAATACGATTCACATGAGAATATGCATAAATATATTATATTTGAAGGAAGAAAAGAAGAAAAAAAAAAAAAAAGGAACAAAACAGTAAAAAAAGCAAAAAAAAAACAAAAAAAATAAATGGAAAAAAGAAAATTGGAATATGAAATAAGAGTACAGGTATCCACTTCTGTAATTCCTCATCTACATTCCCGCCAAAGAGTCCATCGTCCTCTCTAGCCATTCTGTTTGTTTAAATGTAGCATTGCAGCAAAAATACAATGGACATGAAGTAGGCTAGTATGCAGGAAGACATCTAATGAAGATAAGTTATTATGTAGGAAGGTACACAACATCTACATACAATAAGCTAGGTCAACACATATACATACAACAAATGAAATACAAAACAATGCAATATGAAATAATAGTACAAGAATGCACCTTTCTATCTCCTCTTCAACCGATGCAGTCAAGACTCCATCATTTTCTCCAGCTATTTTGTTTGTTTGAATGTGGGAATGCACAAAATACAATGAACATGAATGGAAGCTGGTATGCACCAGAGAACAAGTAATATGTACATATAGTAAAAGAGACTCAACGAATAGTCTAAAAGATAGATAGAAACATGAACCTTTGTGCTTCTCCATCCATAGCTGTAAATATGTAATTTTTTTCCCTTGCCCAAAATATATTACAAGCCACAAAATATTACGAAATTGCATGGCCGTAGCTAAATGATTTATGGTTATCCATGGAAAAGTATCCAGATATGCTTCCACCGATGGAAATACATGTTCTTTATCCTCTACACATACTGATGTGCCCACGATACACGATTTTGGTTTTCCGTGGCAAACTACCCAGATATGCTTCCAGACATGGAAATATAATTTTGCAGAATCTTTGTTGTACATATCATATCTCAAGTAAAAGACAAATTGTATCATGGGCACACTAGTCTGTGTAGAGGACAAAGAACATGTCTTGTCATATGGGCACATTTCACCATACATGGTTTATAAATGCAACCTGCATATGTTTTATTTTAACGGATATTGCAATTTCACATGTACGTCTCAAACTATTTTTCATGCAACTATTTTCTTTCATGTCAACACTAAAGAACCAAAAAAATATCACAACAGAAAATATATCAACCTCGCCAGATAGGGAAAATAACACAACTGCATGTCGACTCGTGGGTGCAGGGGTTGAACACCATAATGTGCCCCCAAAAACAATAATAATCCAAAAAACAAAAAACAACTCCAACTACCGGCGCAAGACCCCAACCATGCAAAGATGAACCAAACAAAAGAAAACAACAAGCACCAAACCAGTGAAAAATAATGAACAGGCCCAACTGCAGCCCTAGGGCCCCAAAGCGTAAACCTGAGACAAACAAACAAAAGAAGCAATCGACAAACCGACAAACCAACAAACAAGCAACAACCACCGAACCAATAAACAACATATGTATCTCCAACGATTACGAAACTACAGCTGAAGCAAAGAAGGATCTAGAAACATATAACGAGTATGCCAATAGAAATAAGAAAACATTCTTACTTGCAAACTACAAACACTGAACAACAAACAAGGAATAGAAAATGAAACTATGGCATGGAAACTTACTTTGAAACAATGAAAGGAAAAAGTGCAGGTCGAATTGTGAACCAAACAATAACAACAAGTAGCAACCAACGAACCAACAAAGAAGAAGCACTCACTGAACCAATAAAAAATGTATGTAGCTTCAATGATGATGAAATTGCATTGCAAGGCTAGAAGAAGGATGAAAGATACATTGCCTATTCAACTGGCGGTGTACAACAATATTGTGCAAAATCACTGCAACATTGTATGGAAAATTTAGAGGAAAAATGTACTACGAGAAGAGTATTTATATAGACATTTAAGGGTGTCAGACTGTCTAAGGACCTAGCGGTATACTAACATTTAAGCTGTCAGGCCTGCTGAAGGACCTTGGGTCATGTAAACATTTAAGCTGTCAGGCCTATTCTAGCACCTCAAAAAAAGTGTCAATACATTTCAATACAAATACATGTGGCAAGGATGTTATAAACTTTGGAATTATCGATCACTATAAAGCTTGGATATCTAAATATTTCAATATGATTAGTACAAATAAAAAAAAACACTGTATATGATCTAAGACAATGCTAGCAGAAAAATGCTAAGACAAACATTCGAACTAATGCTAGCATTAATCCACCTTCAAGTAATGCATAAGAAAAATATATGATTCAAAAAGATTGTAGATGATGAAAAAGTTTGGATATGTTAACATATAAAACATTGGGAATAACGAAGCCGACAATAAGACCTCGAATCTGTTATCCAATCAGATCACTACATATATGGAACTTTTTATTATATAAAATTCAATATTTTTAGTTCCCTAGCTCCAACAATAGATATTATGAAAATATTTGTGTTCAAAGGACAAACTAATGTGAGGTCAACGAATTATCAATCTCTATAGTCCCTCTATGCCTACGGCAGGGACTAATAACACAAGAATATTCTTAAAAATTTTGCAAACAATAAATAATTACACAAGGCAAGAAAGAGAATTATGGAAATAACTAATAGCAAACCAACACATTAAGACATTATAGAGAATCCTAACACATATTTATATATCCTTAATCAGTATCATAGTTGATAACTCTACCAGACGTTAAAAAAGATTAAGAATATGGTAGAGAATGGATAGAGAACTAAGGTAAGTCTAATTGTATAATTTTGAACATATGTTTAAAGTACATAGATTTTACTTCATAAGAGATCTAAAATAGGTTGGTTTTAAAATAGGTTTTGATTCTCAAATTTTATATTGTCCCGTTATATAAAAAATCATTATTGAAAAAAAAATTAATAGAAAATAATTGAAACCCTATACTAATACTACTCAAAACATGATTTAAGATGCAATTTTTCTAACATATCTTCAATAAAGTATACATTTGTGACTTTGGTGGTTTTTGAGGTATATGATCTAAACACAATAATGTCATAGTAAAAAGTTGATAGGTTGTGAGATTTTAAAATTATAGCAAGCATGAAAATAAAATTAACAATTATATAGTCAAAGGRGTTAGCTCTACCAGTTGTCACCAATGTTKCTAAGCATTTGGCTAGTTCCATACCAGCATGTAAGRCACACTAATCTATGCAAACAAGTTTACTAGAGATGCTATTCACAAAATTGGGGAAGCATCCCTAGCATTTTCTTGCAAGGATTTCCTTGAAAACAAATTAGTAGTATATAAATAATCATTGACATATAATATGGTGAATTGCATTTTAACCCAATATATTTGACCACTAACAAATAAAATATGTGATGACCAATTCCCACTAAAATACCTTAAAGTGTAGTTTACAATATAAAGGTCCTCATTCACTCTTTTGTATACATAAAAATTCAATTTGTTATCATGTTAATTAAATTAAAGAGATAAATGAAATGTTTTATTAACTTACTATATATATATATATATATATATAACACAACAATAGTATGTATTCCATATGGGATAATAAGGGCCTATTATTAATTAAATATCTAAGCCAAAAAATCTAAATAAAAAGTGTACACTCCATAAATATTATTAAATTATCATATATATATATATATATATATATATATATATATATATATATGACATTTTATAGAGACTAGAATAAGTACACATCTAAAACATCTTCACCTTATAATGATGCTTGCTTCACTTACACGTATAAAGTGTATAAAATTTGCATAGGTAAAAGAACTTCTTCCCTCAATGGAGTTTCCATATGAGTATATTTAGATATGGCTTTGGTTTTTACTCATCAAAAGGTTGAAGGATAGAATTCGGATCTCCAAGAATAAATAATCAATTCTCCCCGACAACGATACCAAAATGATACCACACAATCTAGCACCTTAGTGCAAAGCCCTTTGTTGGACAGACAATTTTGGATGCAATTTTTGGAGAAAAAACCTAAGGATAAGGAAAGTGCATAGAAGAAAGTGTGCAGAAGAAAGTACGCAGAAGAAAGGGCGTAGAAGGAAGGATAATGCCCAGATAGAATGATAAAGAAAATGAGTGAGAGGAGAAAGCACAGAGGATGACAATGCACCTTTCCAGAAATAGAAGAACAACATAAAATTTGTATAAAGAGTGAAAAGTAGAAGAAAGCAAACAACCAATTAACTGAAGTTGGAAGGTTCTTGAAATAATTGAATACGTGGATAAAGATGTTGCTATGTGAAAAACCTGTGATGATTATGAATTCCAACAACTAAAATGGCTTTGTGCACATAGGGGGAGCCGGAGGATGACATGGGAATCATTTGAGAGAAGGAAGCAATGAACAAGGAAGGAAATGACTAAGGATGCAAGAAGGAAACATACCAGAGGAAGAGTATGATTTTGGAGAGTTGCGTGGAGGAAGAAGGTACAAGAGGCAAAAGACTGGGGCTGGGAGAGAAGAGTAGCAGAATGAGCCAAAGGAAAGAGAACCTTGTGCACTAGTTCGAATCATAGAGATATTGTATATAGGAGGAGAAGAAGAGGGGTTTCAGTATAGTCCAATTATAGAAGAACCAATAATTCCTACTCAGACAAGATCCTGTGTTAAATCCACTACCCCATGTGCATCACCAAAATCATAGATAACATTTGAAAACTTGTCAAAATCCATCATAGTTAGCCGAGGAGTACAAAGTAGTAGTAGGCATAATAGTTGGAGCAATGCATAGAGTCAAAGTCATAATCCAATTCCACTAGCATCACTAAGAGGAGGGACTACACAAGCCAATATGGCAGGAGTAGGCAATATTCTTAGACTTCCTGAATTCAAGGGAGTGGGGTTAGATGACTCAGAACAACACTTGTTTGTGTGTGAAATAGTTTGGGCCGCTAAAAACATACATGATGATGACGTAAAAATTGCACAGTTAGAAATGACAATTAGAGGTCGTGTGCTGGTATGGTATATGAAGTTACAAAGCATTATTCCTATAGGATAGGCCATGAATTTGGTAGAGATAAAGCAAGTGCTATTAAAGGAGTTAAAAAATCCAAATTCGAAATTGAAGTACAACACCGAGCTAAAAGAGATAAAATAGGGACAAACATATTATGTATGGGAGTTCGATCAATGCTTTAAGGATCTAGTGGGGAGATTGACTTTCCAAATTCTATATCAACAACATCAAGAATGGTTTATTTCCAGACTTTTTCCACACATTCGGAGCCCCCTGATTCAATAGAAAGTTATGTTCCAGCTAGAGGCATTGGAGATTGCAATGAAACTAGAGGCATCTCCAACAGGAGATATAGGATGAATGGCACATGTTTAGATGCAGATGGATGCATTAAAAATTTAGTTGGATGAGATTACCAAAGGAAGGGAGAAACAAGAACAAGTGCAGTGTACCAAATACAAGACATAGGGCCATCACAAGGACAAATTCTGAACATTCACGCAGTATTTAGCAGTTGGAGTGCCAAATCCACTACCAAGAGGGGGATACTGTGATATATTTAAGAAATGGGGACATCACGCCATGCAGTGTCCATTACTACATAAGTATCAAAGTACACCAACGAACTTGTTTTGCAACTTTTTCAAGTTGGTGGGGCATGAAGAGAAGGAATGTCATGCATTTGATCTACTATGGGAGCACACATAAGATATGTAGATAATCCAAGAAGATAATACCGACGCAGAAGAAGTTGGTGCACAATATAAAAATCATAGTGGGTTCATTTAGGTGATCGAAGGGAAATTTGGTAGAGGCCGAGGAAGAGGAACTTTTGGTAGAGGAGGATGCAGACCAATTATTTGTTATAATTGTAATCAACCTGGACACTTGTATCATGAATTCCATAATCCTTGTATGACATGGACATACTACATAGCACCGGATCACACGACAAAATATTATCCCCAATTAGTTGCGAAATGGTAGGATAGAGAAAACCCAAATCAGACTCTAAATCAGAATGTGCAGATGATATTAGCTAAAAAATGCAGTGAAGGACCAAACAACATTGTAGCCATTACACATGGAAGATCTAGGACAGGCATTGATATGGAACCTTGAGGAAACTAGAAGAAGCAATGGGTAAGGAAGTCAAAAGGGTCTATACCAACATTTGATCCACAACAGAAAAAAAAGACATATCAGATCACAAGAAACAAAATATTTAGACCACATGGAGGAGCATCAACATCATCGATGCCTCACATAGAAGATCATACTGTACCAAAGAAGTCAAGTGCGCAAGTAAGTACACTAATAGAGTTCTTAAAGAGTTGTGTATATTTACTGATGAAGAATAAAACTGTGCTAAGTATGTTATATAACATGATTGATCACTGCACAAAAGGAAGGGACACCCCTGTCATACAAAGAATAGTAAATCAGGTATTGCGCAAGAAGAGAACCAGTGGATAATCCAGATTTAATACTCAAATTGGAGAGTACGATGTGGATAATTTTATTTTGGATTTAGGATTTGATGTGAATGTGCTACCTAAGAAGACACGGGAGATGATGGGAGAAACTAATCTAGTATGGTCCCTTGTTAAGTTAATACTCGCGAATCAACATAAGATAGTCCCAATTTGGCGACTAAAAGGAGTACCCATAAACATAGATGGGGTGTGTAGCATGGCAGATTTTGAAGTTATTGAGATAGTAGATGATAGTCAACCATGTCCGACACTGATGGGGTTGGAATGGGTGTTCGATAACCAGGAAGTTATCAACTTGAAGAAGAGGGAGATGATATTTGAGGTCAGGGATATGAAAGTTACTACACCTTTGGACCCATCAGAAGGAACGCGAAATATAGAGCCAACAAGAGGGAAAGACATTGGCAAATTATACAATCTAACTGTGCAGATGGAGGACTATGTCAACCTGACAATGGATGGCATGCTGAGTTGGATGAATATTAGTTCGTGTGCATCAGATTCAGAAACTGATCTAGAAAATAGGCAGCAGAGGATGCATGAAGTATCAACTAGACGATGTGTGCAGTTAAATCGATCTTTGCATTGGATATGATCAACGTTATGTGATACGCCTAGGTACGATGGAATGACTGACATTGGTATATTTATAAAATCATTTGAGTTATATGTGCCTGAAAAACAGAGGATGTTGGCACTAGATTTCATCTTAAAGGAAACTCTAGCTAGGTGGTGGGATGCGCACAAAAAGTAAATGAAAGACTGGGCACAATGCAATAGAATTATGTAGCGACGCTTTGGGATTGAGGAAGAAGAGTATGCGTAGAAATATAGAGGAGTGAGAGACTCGACATATCACTTAGAAATATTTATGGCCTTATGGTTTACAATACCGGAGACAGAGTGGACGCATAGATTCATAACACGTTGGACACAATCCAGAAGAATTGGTATTTAGAATTGGAGATGTGCATGGAGACAACATAATGGGAATAATTGGTCCATATATTCAAAATCATGTTCACATTTGAACATGAATCTCCCTCCATACATACAACACTATAGGCCATTCGAACAAAGATATTCTTGGAGGTAGAGACGATGGAAGTAGTACCTTTATGCAATGTGCACAAAGCCAAGATGACGAACCATAGGCTATTAGAATGCTATAATGTAAAAAAGGAAGAATATGAGGATGAGGATCCCAAGAATGTAAAAATGCCTGAGACAGAAGGAACACATGCAGTAGAGGGTCTAGATCTTGCATCCGTTGCACACACACAACCAATCAAGATGAAAAAGGTCAACATTGGGACAACGGAGAATCCTAAGTTTGAGCACATAGGAGATTATTGGAATGATGACCCAATTGAAAAGGTTGCCAAATTATTACAAGAATATTGGGATTTATTTCCAACCACATTCTCAGAGATGAAGGGAATAGAAAGTAACTTAGGTGATATGAAGATCCCACTAAAACCCGGAGCTAGGCCAAGATGACAAAGACCTTACAGGTTAAATTCAAGGTACAAGGAGAAGGTCAAGGTTGAAATAGACAGGATTCTAGATGCATGCATCATTGAACTAGTCAAAGAATACGAATGGATTAGTCCAATGGTGGTGCAAGACAAGAAAAACATGATTAATTAGGATTTTCATGGATCTAAGGAAGATGAATGACGCATGCTTACATGACCCATTCGCAACACCATTCACGGATGAGGTACTAGAGAAAGTAGGAGGTCAAGAAACATAATCTTTTACAGATGGATTCTATGCATACCATTAGATAAGAATTGCATAAGAATATAGACACAAAACCATGTTTGCGATGGAGTGGGGCAATTATCAGTACACGGTGATGCCTTTCAGATTGAATAATTCCCCTACGATGTTTTCTAGAGTAGTAGTGGCAACATTCAAGGAGTTCATCCATAAGTTTTTGGAGGTTTACTTGGATGATTGGACAATGTTCAGTCTACTACAAGGTCATATTTAAGTTATTCATCTCATGTTAGATCGATGAAGACAATGTCGAATCTCACTAAACTTAAAGAAGTGTATCTTTTGGGTACCATTTGGAATTCTACTAGGACATGTAGTATGAAAACAAGGAATATTGGTTGATCCAGCCAAGATCACAATAATTATGGAATTGGAGGCTCCAACATCAGTCAGATAGTTAAGGACCACTTTGGGTCATACAGGTTATTATAGGAAGTTTATCAAAGGATATGCATAGATTACAACACCCATGGAAAAGTTACTAAATAAGGAAGACAAGTTTCAATGGAATGAGGACTGCCAGAAGGGGCTCGACACTTTGAAACAAAAATTGGTGACTGCACCAATTTTGATATTTCCAGAATGGAACAAGGAGTTCAATGTACATGTAGATGCATCATCCATAGCATTGGGTGCAGTGTTGTCACAACTAGGAGAGGGGGACATTGATCATCCAATTGCGTTTACAAGTAGGAAACTATCTACATCTGAAAATAATTATACCACTACAGAGCGGGAAGGATTGGTAATGGTCTATGCGCTACAAAAATTTAGGCACTACTTATTGGGGTCCCACTTCAAGATGTATACAAACCATTCTTCCTTAAAGTACTTAGTAAACAAGCCTACATTAGGAGGAATAATATGCATATGGTTGTTATTGTTTCAGGAGTATGACTTTGAGGTCATAGTAAAACCAGGGAAGATGAATGCAGGGCTTGATCATCTCTCATGCATATTGACAGGAGAGGATGTAGGTAATTTAAATGATAATTTCCCAGATGCAAAATTAGTTACAGTCATGATGGTGGATGATTACTTTGTGGACATTGTGGAATTTCTAAATACATGCATGGACCCATCCAAGATGACAGTTGTGCAGAAGAAACAATGGGTGGTGAAAGCAGTAGATTATCAGTTGATTGCAGGGAACTTGTATACATTAGGAGTAGATGGAATATTGAGGCATTGTGTACTAGAAAATGAAAGGCCAATGATATTAGAGGAAGCACACAATGGGATTTTTGGAGGGAATTATGTAGGTAAAGCAATGACACAAAATATTTTATGCGTAGGGCTTTGGTGGCCTACATTGCACAAAGATGCGAAGGAGTATTGTCAAGCCTACAACATATTTCAAAGAGTGGGAAAATAGTCTAGGAGAGATGAAATTTCATTAAATGCATAAGTAACATTGCAAGCATTTGATAAGTGGGCCATTGGCTTTGTAGGATCGATCAATCCACAAGCAAGGAGATCATGGGAAAGATACATCATCACTGCGACATAGCACTTGACCAGGTGGGTAGAAGCATCACCAATTACTGATTGTACTATAGAGACAACTACACAATTTCTATTTGAGAACATAGTCACAAGGTTTGGATGTCAGCACATATTACTTAGTGATTAAGGTACACACTTTTTGAACAAAAAAATTGCAACACTCACTGAGGAATTTCAGATTCATGATCGAAAGAGTACACCATATCACCCTCAGTCCAATGGCATAGTGGAAGATTTTAATAATATCTTGGAAAATGATTTGAAAAAGATCTACAATGCAGGGAGAGATGATTGGGACTTGTGAGTCCCTGTAGTGTTATGGGATTACAAAAATACAAGTAAGAAGTTGATAGGGCAAAGATCGTTCCTGTTGGTATATGGACATGAAGAAATGATGCTAATGGAGTTCATTCTACCTAGAATGCACATTGCAACAATCATTGAGGTCTCTGATACTAGTGGAATAAAGGAGATATTGGCGCAATTAGTTCATCTTGATGAGAACTAGTTTATTGCGTGATTCCATCAACAGGTGCATAAAGCTAGAGAGAAGGTCTGACATGAACACCACATTAAACCAAATATATTTCAAGTCAACAATTTGATATTACTCTATGAAAACATGTATCTACAACATCTAGGGAAGTTTTAAATGCACTGGTTAGGTCCCTATGTGATACAATAGATAACTAAGACATGTGCTACACAGTTGGAAACATTGGATGGATAGGTCCTGGAAGGAATGGTGAATAGAAGTCGACTGGAACTCTACAGAGACATTCGATAGTTTACCTAGTAATATGGGCTTTGCCAAAACCCCTGTATTATAGTAAGAGTACCATAGTAGCAAGAAAAACAAGAAAAACCAAATAAACAGTAGAAAAAGGAAAGAAAAGAAATAAAAAAGTAGCGATAGGAAATACCAAGGTATCAAAACTTGTGCAATTGAACTAATCATCACATATGAAGACAACACTATGCCAAGTTCAAAGACAATATACAACTGGAAGAGCGAAGAACTATTGCATAGGTTGGCGAAGACAATATTGTTAAAAGTATCTAGGCACGGAAAGGACAGTTTGAGAGCCAGCATGACATGTCATAAAAGCATCGTACCAACATTAAATCAAAACAACCATCAAAAATCTTGAACAAATCAATAGTACAAAAAGAGGATTATAAGGAGGATTTGGAAATTAAGGACCATTTAGTTACTAGTCACCAATTTTGATGCCATATTGGAAAAAGTAGTTAAGGTGGGATACAGAAAGTCTACATGGAAAGAACACACAAAACACTGAGAGGGAAGGAAGCACTAAGTCATTTTTTCATGCAAGCAAGAGAGAATAGAGCCAAGCTTCTTGAGCTAAGTTACAATGACCTACAGATACAAAAAACACTTGTCCACCAGTCTAGCATACAGAGAGAATGAAACCACCAAGAGTAGGAGGATTTTCTGAAGCAACCAAGAGAAAATTGAGGCAAACAATAGATGTGGAGGTCGAGGAGGTGGCTGAAACTTTGGTCCCGATGCCACCTACAATTTTTCATAGGGATTATTTACCACCGAGGAAGGATGACGCACCTCCAATAATAGTACTAGCGAATGCCAAATATCCATTACCCATAACACTAGTCCCGAAGGGAATCATTCAAGATGAGGACATGCTCGACAATGTGGTCACCTTGAAATTTATGGACTACGATATCAATGACACAGAAAAATTCCTTGAGTTGGCCAGGGATCAATATTTGTGCATGAAGACTGGCCCCGTCATAGAGAAAATTTGGGTGGAACCACAGGAATGCTCATCGGGCTTGGAGAAAGTTGGGATACTCAAGTTGTTCGAAATTCCACATTTCATATGAAGTAACATAATCAATGCATGTGTCAAGGTATTTCTCAGCTGCGTCAATGGGGAGACACTTTGGTTAGATCCCCCAATTTCAATTGATACTGCGCTAATTTCATGCATCACAGGGTTGATCAAGGTAGGCGAAGACCCATCATTAATGCTCCAAAATATAGGAGAGTGATCCCTCTCCGAGGCCATAAAAGACAAGTATGACACATTCATAGGAAAAAGGGATCTGGATGTGATGTGAGGAGAATCAATGACAAAGAGGTCAGATTTACAACATAGGGTTTGTCCTGCAAACTGTTGTGGAAATGTTGCAGAGACGAGGTACCAGAGATAGTCATATCAACCGTAGAAAAATGAAAATAAGGTGTTCAGATGAACTGGGAGACATTTCTCGTTAACCAATTTTTGTAGGACTACACATAGGCCCAGGAGAAGGGAATCAAATTTCACTATGCATGGTTACTTATTGTCATTGCAGTGATCGGGTGGCAGGAACCCACATATTTTTAGTGCTTGAGTGTTTTTGGTCGTAGCTCTTTGGCTGCTCGGTATGCCAACTTATGGAACACAACCATTAAGAGGCGAAAAATTGACACCAACTCCACGTTTTATTCATATTTTTAGCTCATTACGAAGGTAGTAGAGAGTACACTACACATTCCATAGGAAGTAGTCATTCATACAAGGATTTCATGTGCTTCAGAGCCGACATGCACCATATATATGTGCAAGCCAAAAAGGATCCTGCATGACAAGAGTTTTCAACCAATTACCGGTTGACACTCGAAGACATGCACTTACTTATTAGTGACTTGGAGGATGACTGGAAGAATCCAGATGACAAGCCAAGACCTTCATAAGAGGATGAAGACCAAGAGAAAATCAAGGAGGAAGAGGGTCAGAAAAATGGCGTAGATAAGCAGCTTGGCCAATCTACAGTCCCTGAAGCGGGACTCAAATGAAAAGATCAGGAGCCAAAAAAGATAGGAGGGGAGATAGAAAGCTAAGTGTAGTGCTAGAAAGCTAAAGCATAGTGCCAGACACTGTTTTATATTTTAACCAATGATGATATGAATCAAATTGGGTACCTGATATGAAATTCCATTGAGGAAATTTGAGAGGAATCTGCAACAAAGCACAAAGACCACCAAAAGATGGTCTAGGATCAGTTGAAACTTCTTCAACAACTCTTATAAATAACAAGTGTTGGGAAATACCATAGGTCAGGGGATGGACCATCTACTAGACCAAGGATGGACACGACCGGTGTGCAAATGGCCCTAACATAGCCCTTAGGGGAACATATAACTATACAACTTGAGGAATCTTCGCTTGAGTTTATTGCATGTGAGTTGCAAGAATAGATCATGACATTGGGCCAAATGAATATAGTTGTATCTCAACTACTCATCCAATGAGTCCAAGAATTACTTGTAGAGTTGGTGCAGGAGATAAAGCATAGAGGAGATGTCACACACCAAGACTTGGCTACAATGAGGGACAAATGCACCCACGTACAAACATAGTATGAGATGACCCTTCAACAAAAGAAGGAGATTGAAGGATGAATGGAGGAAATTATGAGGATGAAAGAGGGTGCAAAGGAGAGGTTAATGAGAGCATATAAGGATAAGGATGTAGCATAAGCTATGGTACATAAGACACAGTCCACTGTCCAAAAGATATATAAACAAGTACTAGAATTTCCCCTGGTCATAGAGGGCACTATGGAGGAACAATTGTTGAAAATTGGTGAAGTCATGAAGGAATTCAGAGAGTAGCTCCAAGATCTTCAACTGAAGAGCACGCCCAACATGTGACTGAAGGTGCATGAAGGTAGACTAAGGAACATAATGATAGAGGTTGCTAAGATTAAGAAATTTGAAGATGAATGTGCAAAAAATTGTGAAAAAAGTGCACAAGTACAGGAAGAGCTCATGGGAAACCCAAATATGAAGGTCGTAGAGGAAAAACTGTGAGAAGCTCAAGAATAGGCCAATGAGGCAGCAGAGAAGGAAACCACATTTCCACCAGTTGAGCAAATGACAACTATTTTGGCACAATGACATGCACATGTCAAAGTAGAGAGACTTAGGGACCAACAAAAGGTCCTACAAGAGAGACTTGGACCCATACAGGAGGAAGCGGTCTGGATTATTGAGGCATTGTCCACTTTATAGGGGAAGGTCAAACAAGTCGTGGATGAAACAAAGAAAAAACTTCAAGACTTGACCATGCAGGCCATGGAAGAGATAAAAACAAAATATACCACAATCTTCACAAAGGTAGAGGTGGATAAGGCTGTCGTGCAACAACTCATTTCAGAGTGGAAGAATAGGAAACAGGCCTGAGTGGATCAGGATGAGCCACATGTGAGTGTTGGGGGCCTGTTGGATAGGCAGTTTTGGATGCAATTTTGGGAGAAAAAACCTAAGGATAAGGAAAGTGTGCAGGAGAAAGTGCACATAAGAAAGTACGCAGAATAAAGGGAACAAAAGGAAGGATGACGCACATGATGAAGTTAGCACACAAAAAGAAGGTTAAAACAAGCGAAAAAGAGGAAAAAGCAAGAAGGATGATAGTGCGCCTTTCTAGAAATAGAAGAACAACATAAAAGTTGTATAAAGAGCGAAAAGTAGAAGAAAGAAAGCAACCAGTTAACTGAAGTTGGCCATGCCACGCATTGTAATGGGCTATTTTGGGATAGATAAGATTATGGATTTAAGCCCTAGATTTTTTTTATAAATATGTAATGGGTCAGGTGAAAAAGAGTCTAGCGAGCTAAATAGAGTTTGTAGAATATGTATAGGTTGAGATTATGCAAGAATCATGAATGTAATAAGTTGATAAGATGGATAAAGACAAAGTTGAGAGATAATGTTGCATCTTGTGTTCTTTACTTGTTTATGTGCATTTATGAATGATGTTGTTATATTTCACAGACTAGACTTAGTTTATGGAGTGATTATAGTGCAATATTCATGAATGAATGTGTTAATATATGTAACAATGGAGCACATACATAATCTAGAAGAAGGAATAATGAATCGGATATACACCTCCCTTTCCCTTACTCTTGAAAAATTCTGGTTCATGCAATCCTCATAGATACCTTGGGTGAGACTTCATCTATGCAAGAAGGTGATGTCGAAAGGGACGATGTCTTGTGGGTTTATTGGTCATAGTTAAAAATAACCCGGGGTCTTTACAACCCGTGTGAAAATCAATTTAACCCAACAACCTCACAAGGAACAAGACTAGTGGAACATCGAAATATGTTACCACTATCACCTAGGAAACAACTTCCCTATTTTTAGTGAATCGGTAAATCTAACACAAAGGAGGATTCCATTGTAGTCTCCAAGAATCCCTAGCACCAATGAAATAAGATAGAAAAATTAAGGATAAGGTGGTAAGCAAAAGCAATTTCTATATTTTAAGAGATGACGATCTAGGTCAATCTAAGAGGATTACCATGTCAAATTAAGGCTCAAGGGGATCCCCAAACACTACAAAAGAACAAAACTCTAAAGGTTATTGTAAAACTTGGAACAATATATTAAATTACAATAGAAAAACAAGTTATGAAAACATAAACTAAACTATCCCTTTGACAAGTAATAATTCAATGAATCAATAGGGCTAAATAGTGATTTAAACAAGGGTTCAATTAGCTAACGAAATCCAAAGTTTAAGACCTGTAATAGCCTTAAAACCCTAGATGTATAGCCCTAGATGGTTGTAATAATAACTTAGCAATGCAAATTAGGGTTTAAATATGTTTATAAGGTAAAAACCATTCACAAAAGTCAAAATGTCTTAGTCTTTTGTAGTTGAAAATGAATATTTTTGTTATGAAACCCTAATCTAACCCTAAAACAATAAAAAATAGAGTAAAATTTAGAATTTAGTGATTGACTATTGGGAAAATGACTAGTGCCTATTTTTTTGGCATATGGGGTCAATTAAGGACTCCTTTGAGAGATGTGAGTGGATCTAGGGTGATATCTAGAGGTTGTTCACCATTAACCCTAAAATATCCTCCTAATGTATCTCTTTATATTAAAAGACAATTCAAGGGAAGGTTCTTCACAAGTAACCTTCAAAGAGTTTTAATAATAAGGGATTGTTCAAGAAAGATCCAAAAAAATGCTCAACCTGTTAGCACTCTGTAACTTTTTTCCGACTGATAGAAAAATGACAGAGGTAATTGTTTCAACCTACTTTAGAGCTGAAACACTAGCCTGCTCAACTCAGAGAGGGATCTCTCGTGTCACTTGATATTTCTTTGGAAATCAGTGGCTAGGTTTGGTTTGTTTTGGGGTTTTTTAATAAAGTTGTTGGCAAGGAAGGGGAGGAACACTCAGGGCTATGGAGTCAAAATTCTGAAAGTGAATGTAAACAATTACCAACCAATAGAACTCTCTAGAGGATAAAGGCTAAGTGAGGCAATGAATCTGATTTATAGCTTGAATTTAAGTAGAGTGTAGGAAGATATAGAAAACAAATAACTTCATCAGAGAATCACTGAAATAAATTCTGAATTCGTTATGAATACAATTACACGGTTTAAATTGCTTAAGCCAAGAGCATCATAAGATGAATTTTGGGCCTTTAACTCTCCAATTTAAAGAGAAGAAAATGAAAATAGAATAAAAGAACACAAGAAATACATACAATCAAGGGAGACAAAGCTCATATCACCACCATTAGAATCTTTTCATAGATAT
This sequence comes from Picea glauca, assembly GCA_000966675.3. NCBI lineage: Eukaryota > Viridiplantae > Streptophyta > Pinopsida > Pinales > Pinaceae > Picea > Picea glauca. Next base: position 450,471 of record JZKD02S1927049.1, on the reverse strand, counting down.
TTCAAAGGATTCTGCATATATATTCAATTCAGCTTCAGAAAGTTACAATAGAGTTTGAAACAACAAAAAATGTGCCCTTTCACTTCTTCCAACAATAATTCATTCAAAACTCCTAGTACTTATATAGTTTGATTACAATGACTGAAACTGAAGCATTTCAGTGTCTAAAACTGACTGCAATAATTAAAAGCCAATAGTTTCGGTAGGCAAACTGATTTAACAAAAAAAAAATGTTTCATAAACTAGGGATGGATCTCTCTGATTGCTCGACTTCCTTTGCACCATCTGTCTCGCTTCGATCTTCCATTGAATTTTCTAGTTTGGTGACACTTGGAGGTCACTTACTGGTTCCGGGAAAACTGCATTTTGTCCTGCCCAGCCGCACGATTTCCTTCCACTGTGAGTTAGAAGGAATCTTGTAATCAATCATTTCATTTATCAAAATTTCCATGTCAATGGATGTAGCGTAGGACATAGTCAACAGTCTGATCTTCACTGTCTTAAACTGATTTTAAATCTCAAATTCAGCGGCCAAGTGTTCCACCAAACTGGGTCCCTACAGGTTCTCTTCCAGGTCTTCAAATCTCGAATGATCCATTTTGCGCTAAGTGAGGAGAGAATTGTATCCTTCTTGATTGTATAATTTCCCTTTACCATCCCATAATGGTGGGAGGCCCTTGGTAAAAAACTGTTCAAATGTATATTTAAACTCTTGTATACTCTGTTCCATTTTCACTGCTTAGGTTTGAACCGATTTGAGAAAATTGTGTTTGGAGATGATCCTCCTGGCCCAAATGATCAATGCAGTTCTGTTCTTTACCCCAATGGTATGAAGATTGGCAGTGGGAACATAATTTAGCAAATAAATAGTGTTCCAGGCCCATTCCGAGGGATTTTTCGCCAGTGTCTCATTAACAACAGTTCATCTGCTTCGGGTAGTGAGAGCCACACTGTCTCTGTCATTTATAAAATTCAGATAAACCCTAAACTTAGCATCTTTAACAACAACAACATCCCGGATTACATGTTTAGCTCCTTGCAACAGTGCTTTTCACTTCAACCTTATTTTCAGCTTGTTCACCCTCTCTTGCAAATCTTGATTCTCTTTTTGGAATTGGGCCATCCTTTCATTATTCATTTTCATCTCTTGCTGCAGCTTTTCTATGACCTCCTTAAGGATCTTGATTTCCCTTGTCTTTAAGCTTACTTGGGATATAGCTTGAACCAATCCATCAGTGCTTGACCCAGTTTATGTATTAGAGGGTACAATAATAGCCATATCTGATGTTTCTACCTGTCCTTGTAACCAATTCTCTTACTCCTTTTTTAGCTGCAACACTTTAGCTTTGTAATTTAGTGTTTCTTTTCTGAATGTCTCCTTTTTTTCTCTAGAGCAACTAGCTCTTCTATCTATGGATGTTCTGTGGAGGACATATTAAACTTCTTCTTTAGGATTTAGATCTTTTTTTCTTTCTCATATAAAGAAGCATTTACTACTTGAGGGCCTTCAGATTCCAATCTTTTGACCCGTGTTTGCCAGGCTTTGCTGGATGCTTTCTCCTTCTTCAATTGTCCATCTAATTTGAGTGCATGTGTTGTCAGTCTTGAAACTCTCAGACTCAAACTCAGGGAGTCTGAATATAGCATGTCACTAACATTCCTGTGGAACTTTACTTTGTCTGGGGAACCGATGTTTTCATAATTCATCTTGATTTCAGACACTTTATCATCATCAGCCACTACTATGTTAAATGTCTTTCTTTCCACATCCCTAACTGAGAGCAGGGAATCCTTATGATGGGAGGTCTTCTCTACCTGGGGAAACAAGTCTCTTATTTCACTATTGGCCATACTTCCCTTCACAACATACTGGTTCATTAAGTCTTCTTTGGATTGATAAACTACCCCAGGTGTCTTGCTATATACATGTTTCTTGCTGTTGAAAACCCTTGAGCTGCTTTCACTTTGTGGCATGCTTCCTGTACCAACCTCTTCGTTCTTGGTTGCATTTTCCACCATCTCGATTCTCATTTTATCTTTAGGTTCTTCTTCTTCCAGGTCCATGATCTGAGAAGATGGTGTGATTTTCATTTTCTTGAGAATATTTTGCTGACTACTGGCACCTAGTGCCTCTGAACTACTCTTGTTGTTATAAACACTCATGTTTGGAGCTTTAACAATTAACTTTAGAGAAGTTTTCTATGTCTGGATCTGCTGAGGGGCATACTCTATTTGTTGTGTATGATCAAGTTGGAAAGGGACTTCCATATCTGGACAGGCTTCTAAGTTTTCCAATTTATCAAATTCCTCAACCTACTCATGCTCTTAGGGGCCTTGTGTGCTCATCAACCTTCTTTTAGATATGATTAGGTGTGGGTCATATCTCCTCCCTTGTAACTGTGTAAACCCAAATTCACTGAGTTTGGCTTGGATCTGAGGTAAACAAGACCTGTTCTTTACCACAAAGGGACCTATCATGAAAGGGAATTTTAAGTTAGATGCCTTGTGCATTTTCAAAAAATGATCCTTTGTCTGATGAACTCTAAAGAAAAGACTCTGGGAGTCAAAAAGGATGGTAAAATTTAAGGTCCTTCTTGTTAACCATATACACAAATTACAGTAGAATGCATGAACAACATCCAATCTCCCACCATGTTCTCTGGATTAGGTTGTAAAGAGCTTTTCATTTCTTCCAAAAACCTTGGCAGGTTCATGCCGACAAAATCTTATTTATGAAAATAAACATTGTGATCCTTTTGCATTCATTTTTTATTGAGGTAGTTTTTAAGAAAATTAATTTTTTTAGTCCAAATATTAAATTAAACAATAGAAATTGCACATTATTAACCCCTTATAAAATAGAAAGAAAATCCATACAAAGAGGATTCTCCCTCCGCATTTCATGGCTAAATTTTAGATTCACCTTGGATATTTTAGAATCCATTTTTTTAAGAGTGAATTGCCCATATTCCCCAAACCATGGTGTTTTTGGAATTAATTCGTATACATATCCTCAAATCAAGGCTATATGGCACCGATTTTGCCCACCAATTTTCATGGTTTTTTTTAGGGAATGATTTAGCCCATAGATTTTCAGTTTTTCATTCCATTTCTAGTTTTTTTCATGTATTTCTTTCCACATTTTATGGAACTTGGGCATTATAAATTATGGTAAAGGCTTACATGATTTCATATATAAACTCGTTACTCAACCAACCTTGATATTGAATAAGACTATAGAGGCACACACATTCTTCCAGCTCTTTGATGAATTTTGAAGGACATTTCCCCAACTCTTTCATGCGCTTCAAATCAGTCACACTGCACAAGATATCAGGTTGATGGAATTTGTTTTTTTTTAATATAAATCGAGACTTTTAAGTGAGTAAAAATGTGACAAAAAAAATTAATGATGTATTAACAAAAGCCAAAAATCTCTACTTGTTTTTGAAATTACAAAGTTCACTGTTATTTCGATACCAATTAATTTTTTTCATGTTCATAAAGTGAAGAACCAATAATAATTTATCAGGTACGTTTCATGGATTTTATGTAATCATATTAAATTAGATATTGTTTCGATACCGATTTTTTTTTTCATGAAAAGTGAAGAACCAATAATAATTTATCAGGTATGTTTCATGGATTTTATGTAATCTTATTAAATTAGATAACTGCTTATGGTTTCCAGTAATATGATGATTTATGTGATCATAAATTTTTAGAAATAATTAACCAACCCATTTTAAGCACTACGGCGTTAGGATTTGCTACCTGTCAAAATATTTTATGAAGAGAATTTAGTGTGATTTATCTACGATTTGATTTGAATTGGATGCATTGCCTAGATTTATCTAACCCTTGATCGCGCTAATAACTAAAATTAAAGGCGGTATGAAATGTCATATCTTGCAAAATGCAAGTTGCATCCAACAAAATCACTTGAGAAGTTCACAAGGTAATATTATAAAATTTAGGTTCTTGATATAATATTATAAAATTTAGGTTCTTGCCACGGAATATCAAAAGCGAGTTAATATCTAAAGTATTGTCAATTTGCTGAATTAAAAATTATATTTGTTCAACTCACATGGATTTGAACGATTCAAAATATGTTGAAGATTCGATACATTAGAAGGAAAGTGTGCACCCAATCCGTGTTAATTATAAGTCCACAAAGTAACTGAAGTTTACAAGATAGTATAATAATGATTTGAATAATTTAGGTTTTATATTTTGGGACAAACAAATATTATTCCGTGTTAATTATAAGTCTACAAAATAACTAAAGTTTACACATATAATATAATAATGATTTGAATAATTTCAGTTTTATATTTTGGGATAAAGAAATATTATTTCCTGTTAATTACAAGTCTACAAAATAACTAAAATTTATACAGATAGTACAAATATTATTTCGTGTTAATTATAAGTTGACAAAGTAATTGAAGTTTACACACATAGTATAATAATGATTTAAATAATTTAGGTTTTATATTTTGGTACACATAAATATTATTATATTATGTAAATAAAAATAAAAATAAAAAAATAATAATATTATTATATTGTGTAAATGAAAATAAAAATAAAAGAAGTAATAATATTTAATGTTATTCTTTAAAAATAAGTTAAATTTTCATAATAAAATTAAGCAACAAGAGTGTTGAGAAAAATATATTTGATATAATAGAAAATATTGCAATCTACTTTCTTTAAAGCCAACTTATTGTTATTAATGTGACATGAATATTACATGTTATATTATTTAAGTGGGTAAATTATTATAGAATTATTATTATTTGATTATTGGAATTGGCATTTTATATTAGATAATTATTAATGATAATTTTTTTAAGTTATACATGAGAATAATAGTTGATGTATACTTTAAATTGCACAAAATAAAAATGTATAATTATAATTACATAAATTGATATGTGTTGGATAAATATCTTTATATATTATATCATTATTATATATTATAAATAATAATTATAAATTATATCATTATT
>JZKD02S1927049.1:391140-406718 GCA_000966675.3 Picea glauca | reverse complement strand
TACCAGTTGTTAGAAAAACAGGACCGCAGAGCAATAAAATAAAACAAATGCAGAAACAAAACATAGAAGACACACAATACAAGAGAGACACAGATTTACGTGGTTCACCTAGTGTAGGCTATGTCCACTAGAGAAATTGCCAGGTCCTTCCTTTATTATTATCCGGCAAATGAAGGGATACAACCTACAACAAAACCCATTGTAACTTCCTCTTCTTTCTCTCACAGTCTCCTCTCTTAGAATACAATATTCATCCTCAACCATAGCTGTGATACATTTCCCTCATAAAAGAGGGTTTCCTTCTAGGGCAAAAAACCCTAACATAATCTCTACCATTAGATATGCAACCTTATAATGAACGGTCCATATTTACAATGAAATTACAATATACTTTTACAAGGCAATTTTTGCTTCAGGGGATTCATCCCCAGACCCCCTAGGGGGCCCGCTTGCCCCTAGACCCCCCAGCCGAGGGGATAGCCCCCCCGGACCCCGCAGAGGGGGTACCCCCCCTTTGCACTCTCCCGTGTGGAAGAGTGTACATACTTATGGGGTGTAAATACTTCATGGGGTATAAACATGGTTGAAAGCAAGGACCTATGAATTAGGAAGATAATCAGGCTCCACAACCAACATGTTCTATGGAGGACATATTTAGCTTCTTATTTAGGCTTTGGATAATCTTCTCTTTCTCATCTAAAGAAGACTTTACCCCTTGATGACCTTCAGATTTTAATCTTCTGACCTATGTTTTCCAGGCTTTGCTGGATGCTTTCTCCTTCTTCAATTGTTCATCTAATTTGAGCGCATGTGTTTCCAGTCTTGAAACCCTTGGAATCAAACTCAGGTAGTCTAAATATAGCATGTCACTGACATTCCTATGGAACTTTACTTTGTCTGGGGCACTTATATTTTCATAATGCATCTTGATTTCAGATACTTTATCATCATCACCCATTTCTATGTTAAATGTCTTTCTTTCCACATCCCTGACTGAGAGAAAAGAAGCATTATGCTGGGAGGTATTCTCTACCTCGGGAAACAAGTCTATTATTTCACTATTGTCCATACTTCCCTTCACAACATACTGGTTCATTAAGTCTTCTTTGGATTGATGAATTGCCCCAGGTGTCTTGCTATATACATGTTTCTTGTTGTTGAAAACCCTTGAGTTGCTTTCACTTTGTGGCATGCTTCCTGTACTAGCCTCTTCATTCTTGGTTTCATTTTTCATTATATCCATGCTCGTTTTCTCTTTAGGATCTTCTTCTTCAAGATCCACTATCTGAGAAGATGGTGTGATTTTCATTTTCTTGAGAGTATTTTGCTGACTACTGGCACCTAGTGCCTCTAAACTACTCCTCTTGTTATAAACACTCATCTTTGGAGCTTTAATAATCAACTTTGGAGAATTTTTCTATGTTTGGATTTGTTGAGGGGAAGACTCTATTTGTTGTGTATGCTCAAGTTGCAAAGCCACTTCCATATCTTCACAAGCTTCCAATTTTGCCAATTTATCAAATTCCTAAACCTGCTCATGCTCGTAGGGGCCTTGTCTTCTCATCAGTCTTCTTTTAGATATGATCTAGTGTGGGTCATATCTCCTCCCTTGTATTTGTGTAAACCCAAATTCACCGAGTTTGGCTTGGATCTGAGGTAAATAGGACCTGGTGTTTACCACAAAGGGCCTTATCATGAAAGGGAATTTTAAGTTAGATGCCTTGTGCATTTTCAGAAAATGCTCTATCTATGAAATGAACCTTTGTCTGATGAAATCTAAAGAAAAGACTCTGGGAGTCAAAAAGGATGGTAAAATATAAGGTCCTTCTTGATAACCGTATACCCAAACTACAGTAGAATGCATGAACAACATCCAATCTCCCACCCTGTTCTCTGGATTAGGTTGTAAAGAGCTTTTCATTTCTTCCAAAACACTTGGCAGGTCCATGTCGAAGACGAGACTATAAGCCCTGGACATAATCTTATTTATGAAAATAAGCATTGTGATCCTTTTGCATTTAGTTGAGTTGAATGCAGCTTCAGGGAATTTGTCCTTTTTCGATTCCAGGAACATTCTCAGCAAGTGCATGTAGTACCTGAAGTGTCTAAGTGAATTGAAATTACCAGTTGTTGGTGCATATTGTCAGCGATGAAATTTTCAAAACTTATACAAACTGACTGACTAGAATCTGACATAAAAAGGTCAGCAGGAAACCTAACATGACTTCCACTACAAACTTGTCGTTATCCAACCCTAAAATTTGACTAAGTGGGGAACAAGTCCACTAGACTTCAATAACCACGACGCCTACATTGATAGGTAACAACAGACTCTCAGAATGGTGTTCAGGTTTAACAATGGTTTGCAGAAATAGGGTTTTTAGTTCGGGGGGGAATTCTCTGTAGATTGTGATCATTTTCTCTTCCTCGAAGGGATTTGACACTATGAGGGAAGACTCTGGTATACTGAGGGCCTGTCAAATTGACAGATTATCTATTTTTCATAAGACCTCTGACCCTAACTTATTCAAAATGACCTTTTCTTCCTATGAATATTGTTCCGCACACCAACTTATGAACTCTGGGAAAGGGAAAAGGACTTCTACGACGTATGAGGTAATGGAATCTTGGGCCGCTTTGAGGAAGGGTATTCGTTTTCCAACGATGTCTAGAAAATTTGATCTAGACACAGAAATGGATGAGACTGTTATTTCTGTGTCAAATACATCAGAATCCCTGTCAATTAGGGCTTCTTCCTTAGAGGCAGAGTCTTGCTCTTTCACAGATAAAATGACAGGGTTTGTGGACATGATGAAAAATACCTGTGAATTGGTGAAGAATGCTCAAATTTGGTTCATTGTTGAGCTTTAGTTTCGAATGGAGGGTTTGTGCCAGTTTTCAAACATTTGAGTGCTTTGAAATATCAAAAAATAATGATCGGGGCCCTCCTTTTTATATGCATTTTTCGATATCAGGGTTGGAAAAAAAGGTTTTGGGTAGACTGCTTTTCACCTCGATATTCCTCTGATGATGCCACACATCCGTGAAATGAAACCATGGTATTTTCCACGACCCGCTCTCGAACAATTATCCTCCGCGCTACTTCATTGCCCAATATGTGTCTTGGTTGTCGATATGTGGTGTCTAATATCTGTGGCTCGCCGGGTCCCATTTCCTTTGCATCTCCTCTATATTTACCCATATTCCACCATATGTGACCTTATCCTCCAAAATATTGTGCTTCCATACCGATGTAGCTCCTCGCTAAATTTCCAAGACTTGGACCCTATCTGAAAATTGTTATGGTGATAACACAACCAACACTAGAGAAGCAACATTACACTTACATACATTCATAAACAAAACCACAAGATAACAAGAGACCACTTACTCAAGAAATATTCCATCCATCAAAACCCTAACAATGTACATCCATGAAGTAGCAAAGGCATCCATAAAGAATCCACTTCAAAAAGTCTCTCTAACTAGCCATCCATAGCATTTTTCATAACCAAGAAAGTAGTACTAGACAAGTAATGATCAATCTCTACAAGTAGAAATGGTTTACAAATGAGAAGTTCTTCTCTATTTATATGAGAGATCTAGCACCCTTCTCATTACAGTAATAATATTCTTCTAGATTTAGCTTAAAAGAATATAAAATACCATGATCTCTTTACAAACCCTATATATATGGTAAACAATACATAAACTATGAAGTGGTTATACCACCTATACAATAATATCCATGATACATGTGTGAATGAGTCAAAATACCCCAAAGATGCTCCACAACTCAAGGAAAATCTCATCAAGTTTCAATTCCTCCWCCTCAACATATGGAACAACCTCCTAAAAGGTGGAAYTATSTCCTCAAAAGCCTCAAYGAYCTCCTCCAAAAGTGTCTCACAAGTGGTAARAAATTCRTGATAATMTTTTCACAACAAATTTTAAAAKCACCCTATATGTGTTCATTTTTKCCYGAATTTCTATTAAGACCACTTTTTGGAAACATCATGGGAATTATGCATATAATGGAATYGATCTAATGGAATTCCATGTATTYTRTCAAAATRTAATTTCTYCTGAATATSGYTGCCCTCAAARTAGGYKCTAAAATATCCTCAAGTTGTACAATCACCTCTAAAATAAGTGGGACAACCTCCATCAAGCATGTAAGTGGCMTCCCYAWTGTCCTCCAAWGGAGTGAAAYRACCTCTCAAAACWTAGGTGGGACATCYTCCATAAAGTGTGCAAGTATMTCYTCAACATCCTCCAAAGGAMTAAGGCTCATATYCATGTCAAAKTCATGCAAAGTGGATTGTCTAGGGAGGGGATCAAGTGACCCAATGTACCATGAAAAMCGAAGTCAAGGTACRCAATTCAAACACAACATATAAAGTGAGTCATGTAATTGAAAAATTCATTAGATATATCTCATTAAGTATCCTCTTCAAAATTCACACTAGCTTACAAAGTTATACCATTTTCCAAGTTTAGGTATGGGAGGATCATTATTACCCCCTATTAGGTATGTCAGTACCTAGGGGAAGAAGTATGTTCCAAGGAACCCATCAAGGAGTATGTGAAAGGACATGTGGTATGGTTTGGGTTTTACTTCATAGGTGGATTCCATTAACATGTAAGGTCACATAAGATATTCATCCCCATGAGTGACTTTGTAGAGGGAGCACTTATGCAATGAGGTGCCCTTTCCTCAACAATATGTCTTTCCAAACCCCTTTTTCCTTTTTCTTCATTGATTTAACATTTTGTCTTTTGATTTTCATTTCCTAAGTCCCATTTTAGATACACATTCTTTGCATAGGACTTGGTGTGGTGGCCTCTTAGCAAGGGGGGATTACTCATGCTTTGTCTTTCTTAGTTATTGTATTTTCTTTTCATTTTCCTTGCATTTTTAATATAAAAATTTTCTTTTTCTTTTTTTATCAAGCTACATTAAAACTGAGCATTCAAGCCCCTTCTTCTCTTGGGATTATGAAGAATGAAACTTTTTGGCATACATGTAACATCCAACCCAAATGAAAAGACAACGATGAAAGGATAGATGGAATTTGTTATCTATGGTATGGAATATGGACATGTTACCCTTATTAACGCCCAACAATAGCAAAACAATGCCCAAAAGTGACAATGCTTGACTAGGAGACAATGACGACCACAAGGTGAAACAAGCCAAAAAGTGTAAATTCAAAGCCTCATGATTCATAATCCAATTCAACCCATGACCACCATTTTCATGCCCAAAACATTGAAATCATCAAATGATATGAAGTATCAGAACAATGCACCTTAGTGTGTAAAGTACCATGTCATCTGATGTGAGTGATTTGAGTATGTAATGGAAGAAATCCATGTGAAACTATCTATGGAGAGTCTGAAATGTCATCATTGGAACCATTGTATGAAATGCGGATCATGGAGAAAAATTCTCCTCTAGTTACCCCTAGAAGTGAGGGGGTAACAAGACACCCCAAAAAAAGGATCTCTATAGTTTTGAAGTTGCTTAATGATTTTTGAAGGAGATGTAAACATAGAGAACAAATAAAGAGGCATGGATTGTAGTACATATTTGATAAGGAGGTTTTTTCCAAGAAGTGAGATGAAATGGAAAGTCCAACTTTGAAATTTGTTTTCCAATTTGGTGAGGAGTTATTCCCAAGAGGAATCGCCCCCCAAATATTTTGAGGGTAGATTTCCTTGTTGAAAAACTATGATTTTGGAAATGTTGCATTGGATGTTTATAAAGGTGTTGAAAAATTATATGAAATATTTACTTTGATTTACCTGACCTATCGAGGAAAGAAAGAATGTGTCAACTATGCCTTTTAAGGAGTGGCTTATGGATCTCTTGCTTCTCCCATTAGAAGGTTGTCATCCACAAATTGAACATGGGACAAAGGGTCGGCATTATCATTTAGAGTTATCCATTTTATATAACCAATAAGTAGTTCTTGTTTTATGCTTCATTATAAACATTCAACAATAAGGATTCATAGAAAAGGGAATAGGGGATAATTTTGTCAAATCCCCTTGGAGGGATTGAAGGTGGAAAAGGGATTGTTATTAACAAGGATGGAGAAGAAATCCAAGGAGATGAGGTTTCCAATATAGGAGATCCAATTTGACCGTAAACCAAAGGCCATTAACATTTTTTCCATGAGTTCCGAGCTAAGGTGGTCATAAGCTTTGGACATGTCTAGTTTGATCATCATCCTGAGAGATTTACTAGTTTTTCAAGGAGTGGATAATTTCATAGGCTATGATAATGCCATCTAGAATCTATCTTCCCTTGACATGGCCTCCTTTATCTTGTGAATTTATTTGGGTTATGATTGGTTTTAATCGGTTTGTAATGAGTTTAGTGATGATTTATAGATCACATTACATAGGGATATGGGTCACAATGTTTTTGTAGAATGGGCTTCCGAATCCTTTGGAATGAGGTGCATAAAGGTTTAGTTAAAGGAATGGAGGATGTTCCTTGTGCTCTTGATTCTTCCACTACTTCTTGTACCTCTTTACCAATCACTAGCTAGCAAGCTTGGAAAAAATCTATAGTGAATCTTTTAGGACCTGGGGATTTACTTGTAGCCATTTCATAGACAGTTTCGGTGACTTCCTCAAAGGTTGTATCCCACATTAGACTTAGGTTATGTTAATTAGTAATTAGACAAGAAATGTTTCTTGTAATTGATTTAATAGTTTCTACTCTATCCATGGGAGGTTCTGAGAAGAGATGATGAAAGTGAATTATGAGATTGACTTCAATATCCTCATGATTTTCCAATCTATCCACTATGGTAGATATGAGAGAATTGATTTGGTTGTGATTCCTTCGACTTAACATGGAATTGTGGAAAAAATGAGTGTTCTTGTCCCCCTCTTTGACCCATTCGATTCTTGATTTTTGTCTCCAGAGTGTTTCTTGTTCGGTCTCGAGTGAGAGTTGAGTTTGGATGTTTACGCTTGAGTTGTTCTTTCTAATGTTTTTCCCTACTTAATTATGATTATTTTTAATATTTCCATCTAGTTTTTTATTTGAGTCTAGGCTTGGAAGATATTCCCAAATACTTTTTTATTCCATTTTTTAATTTTTTGGGTAAAGTTGCAATCCGTACATACTTGTGCCCTTAGTTCCAATTTCCTCTATCCACCAGTTCCTTATGTTGTCCATGAAGTCAAGATGGTATAACCAAATTTTTTCAAAGTGAAATGTTTTGGGAATAGGAATTATATAGTTGTCCCATGATAGGAAAATTGGTGAGTGGTCAGAGTTTGCACATGGAAAAATATCATCCTCCATTGATGTTTTATAATGGAATAGGGATTTTGATATAAGAATTCAATCCGTCCTTTGCACTATTTGGTGTGTGCCTCCTATTTCATTATTCCACTTGTAGAAATCATTGGAGGTTTGTAGATCTATTAAACTCCACCTACTGACAGTGTCTCAACAGGTTGTGTTATTGGCATCTCATCTTCTATTCCCTCTATTTTCCTCAAGGGAAGTGATTATATTAGAATAATCCCCAATATCCTGTTGAGTATGTGTTATATTTTCTACATGACTGTGGATCCCCATATTTGGGGTTTCAGGGGTAGAGCCCCCAAAATATTTTTTGGGGGATTTATTCACCAAATTTTTGGGAGGTTTTTCACCTTTGGAGGAGGCGATTTTTTGCCTTCGGTGGTTTATAGGCACAAGGTATTTATTCCCATGGTTTTCTAATTTTGGTTAAGGAATTAAGGTTGTAATCTAATATGGGTCAATGGATTAGGGGTTTTTTGGAAGCCAGAGGATCCTATATATTGTATTGTAAACAAAAAATTAGTATGATGAATAAGAATTAGAGGCGCGACTAAAAATAAGTTGTTGATTTTCCCTATTTGGGTTTCCAGGGTAAATCTCTATGTATATGTGTGATTGCAATTGTGTTCTTTATGGTTTTTTTAAGAATATATGTGCATTGCATTACTGTAAAATGTTTAAAACATACATTTGGTATCAAAACAATTATTAGCTTCAGGGGGACTCCTTTGTGGCTAAGGGTTTGGCTCAATTATGTGATAAATATTGTTACAATGGGATCTCTAGAATATTGATTCTTGTGGTTAAAAGAAATGGTGAGAAATTAAAAAATAGAGATCAAAAAATTCAATGGGAAAAGTTTTCAGTTGTGGAAGCTCAATATGGAAGATCTATTGATAGACAAAGATCAATGGGTCATTGTGGATCCATGTACTACATATACAAGAATGTCAAAAAAATACTAGGAAAAGTTGGAGTTGAAGGCAAAGAGCACAATATGGTTGTCTCTTAGATTTGGTATTATTGAATGTGTGAGGGGAAGCTACAACCAAGGCATTATGGAATAAGTTAGGGGTTTTATATCAGTATAAGTCCCTGGTAAAAACATTTCTCTTGTGGAAGAATTTGTACAACTCGAGGATGAAATATGGAGACTTAGTGACAAAGTATCTGAACGCATTCAATGCTATGGTAAGTCTGTTATTATCTATTGATATTAATATTTGTGATGAAGATAAGTGTATTAGTTTATTTTTCTCTTTACTGGACTCATGGGATAGTATGGTTATGGCCATAGGAATTAATGAAAATACTTTAAGTTTCAACGGTGAGGTCTCATGTAATGACTAACATACAATCCGTCAAGCAGATTTGACTAGGGAGAAAAAAAAATCACCATTTTTTTTTTTAAATCAATATAATTTTTTTCTTAATTATTTACAAAAAAGTATGAAGTGATTCATTCATTTTCCAAAACCAAATATGTGATAACCAATAATAATATGAAAATACATATGTAATAACCTACATCCATATGTAATAAACTCTTCCATATAAGTAGAGAACTAATCTAGATATGTTAAACATGTTATGACAATGAAGAAGGAATCTAATGTACATGCCTTCTAGGTAATTCATAAAAAGTGATAATACTTGCATCATCTCTTACATTGGTTCATATGTTCTGTCACTATCATAAATGTATGAATATTAACTTTTCTAATATTTCTATAGAAAAATGGTTCATATATTGATTCATAATAAGGAGCCTAATCTTATCTAAAATGCATGACTATGAAAATTCATTTATTAGGCCAAGTTGCTAAATTCCCTTCTGCCCATTTATAGGGTCCATTTTATCCAACTCAAGTTATATAATGAGAATGCAATAAAGGTCATATGTATAGAAATGGAATACATATTATATACTTTAATAAAGGATACCAATTAAACCAACAATGATGTTTATATTATAGTATACAATTTGGTTCTAACTGCACAAAACTCATCCCTCCTACTCAAATGAATGAAAAGAGAATCAAAAGCCAAATCCATGGATAGGATGCAATAGTACAACATCCTACACATTAATATAACCCAAAATTTGTTTAACTATATAACAAATTGCTTGAGATACTTCAAGATTTGAAATAGTACCATTGGCAAATACTAGAACCCATCCCTCTAATTATCTAGAATTTGTTGGCATCATGTAATCTAATGGTCAACACTCGAGCATGTTTCCTTGTTACTTACATAATCAAGAAATACAACAATGATAATTCAACTCTAATATGTAATTTCTAGTATAAGTAATAATACAAAAAAAAATGTTGTATAGACGAGATTCAACTGTTTCTGGAAATATATTATGCTAGAATGTTAAAGAATTGTATTTTGATGGTAACAACAAAAACAACAACTACATCCAATAACTTATGATGTAAAAAGCCACTTTTAACTTGATAATTTTAACTTTTTTTCTTGGAAAGCTATTCTATTTTTGTATATAATTACCCACACAAACCTATGGTCAAACATAGTATTGCATGTTGACTTGAAACAAAATTAAATAACAATCCATCTCAACAACTATATATATAAGGGGGAATATTTCATTGACTTAAAAAAGTGTGTAAACACGCCATAATATTACATCTATTCCCAAATTCAAAGAGTGAGCTCCCAGACTGCTTAACCCAAAATCAAAACTTCCCACCGGATAAAAGACATAGGTTTTAGGTACTTAATGTTCTCCATATTGCAAAACAATATAAATTCTATAGATAACCCCTAGGATACTAGTGCAAAAATGGATCATAATCTTTGCAAAGAAGCACATGCCTCCCCTCATGGCTCATGTGTCGACCTAATATCCATAGTGGGAATGGTACAAAGCTGGTTTAACATTGATTCAATGTTGTGGTTCAAGAGATAGATAATATGTAGGGGCTCCGATGGAGTAAATAACCCCAAAATTTTGTTTCCATTAAAACATTGTTGTGATTCATGGAATAGGATAAAATTAGGAGACCATGTTGTTGATGATAACCCATGGGTTTTTCCTTGTAGCTTGATTTGCATAGAAGTCTGCCTCTTTGATGTTGACCTTAAGGGCATGGAGAAACTCAACCTTGTGAAATTTCTAATTTTCTTTTCTTATTCTAAGAAAAATCGATCTGAGTTGATTGTTTTTAGGGAGAGTGTTCATCCTTTCATGATTGATAATAATATTTGAATCACCTATCATTGTAAGATTATGGATGCCCTAATAATTAGCCAAGGAGACACCCTTGTAGATCGTGTAAGCTTCATATTGATTACTGGTGGCATGTTCGATTTCCAAGCGAAAGAGAACTTGAAGTTTCCTCTAGGATCGTAGAGTACACTACTTTCTCCTACCACCCCAGGGTTTTCTTTTGAAGTGCCATCAATATGAAGAATGTGTCTACCTTGAGAATCCCTCCATAGAAAGAACTCCACAGGAGAAATTTGAAGCTGTCATGAAGGTCTAAGGAGGTGGAGAACAACAAGGGGAGTAATAATATTGAATTGTTGGAACCAAACCTCCTCCCTATTGTCCACGGGGTGTAGAGGAAACTATTTTCTTACTTTGGAGTTAAGTTTCTTAGACAAGAGGCCAATATCTTTTCCTACAACAACATATGGGGGGTATTTTTATTTAAGGAAGAGTGCTTTGTTGAGAGTAAGCCAAATTTTCCAATATATGTGTTTTGGAAGAGCGACCTGTAACCTTTTGAACATAGTCTTATTTAGGAAAGAGCCACTATAAGAGAAATCCCACATGCTAAAAATATTTCCAATGAAACAAGGCCATCGAGGTCTTTGATACAATCCTTGAAGTTCCACCTACCACACAACCTAGGAAAAATGGCATTCCAAAAAAAAAAGCAGTGAAGTCTCTTAAGAAGCGTTACAAAGAACACTCTTGAACGGACCTCTGAGTCCCTTTTTAATTAAGTTTTCCCCTGCTGATAATTTTCTATGCATTGGGGTCCAACTGAAGATGTTTACTTTTGGAAGACCATCCCGATCCCATATATTTCTCCACATGGATGAGGAAGGGGGGAGAGCAACTTGGGTGAGGAAAATTTATGTAACATCATGTTCTACAAATCACACTTGTATTGAATTATTCTTTGAGGACACTTGCGTGCAAGTGATTCGATTATGGTACATTATCATTCCGTCTCGATTATGAGTTATATATAATGATGATGATGTATTGATTTATATGTTACTTTCAAATGTACATGTATTGATAGATATTATTGATGAGTTCTCTTGAGTGTGAAGGACACATGGTAGGTTATGGATGTTGATGGCATAAATGGACTTCCTTGGACTGTGGATTGAGTCAAGGAGTGCATTGCATTTTCTATGAGTATTTCATTTTTAGCACATGTTATATATGATTGATTACATTATGATTTATGTATATGGACTATTGACACTATTTTTGTCAGTGGATGTAGGCTTGATGATGCTTTCTAATCTGAATCAAATAATGAGTAAAGGGGTCATGCACAGAAACCAAACATTTGAGGGAGAGGTGTGGCAACATCCCTGTCACAGCCTACTAGCACTCCCACCATGACCTAAATTATAGGTTAATGATTACCTAGTTCGAGAGGTATATGATGCCATGAGGGAAGACTGAGACGGTCGCTCACGAGGAAATCTAAGGGGAACACAATAAGGCACAATCCTTATTCCTTAGAATCCCTTAGTCGCTCACAAGGTCGACCGAATGGAGTGTTGACTCCAAGGGTCGGACAAAGTTCCAAAACCAGTCAAAGGCGAGTGGCACCCTTAGAGCATAGAGGTGAGTCTTGAAGGGAATGTCACAAAATTAAATTATTATTCAATTAAAATATAGACAACCTAGAAAATATAATTAAATATTTAGATCTTGTAAGAACAGAGTATTAATTAATTAGTAAATTATAAATTAGAAGCCTAACAAGAGTCTAATCCTAAATCCAAACCTAATTCTAAGTCTGAGTTTAAATGAGGTACTAAATAAAATATTAAACAAGTTAAGGAATTGAGATATAATTTAAATCTAGTAAAAAGGGGAATACAAATTTAAAGGTTGGGTAAATTGCACATGTGTGCATGAAAATAATAAAAGGGATTTTTAAAATAGAAAGAAACTAAAACATGAGAGAATATGTGTAGACGTAAAATGGCATCTTGAGTCAATCAACCACTAAGTCACTAAAAGAAGACTCCTAAACCAACTCAAACTAAGATATGGTTAGGGGACACTTATTAAATGAGAATTTGGGGAACTAAGAGACATCTAAGAGAAAAAATGTGAACACATTGGGGAATGTGAGGGAAAATGGATTTTTAAATGAAATAAAAAGGGTAATTACATTTGCAACCTTGGGAGTGTTAAAACACTAATCATAAGTTAGCTGGTTAGTTAAGTTAACCTAACTGTTATATGGTTACATGACAGTTATGGTCTTTTGTATTATATATGTACATCTATGTACATGATTATATAGAAGCATTGATGAATAGAGTATGTCTTTTTTGCCATTGTTTAGTTATCTCCGCTCATCATGGTTTCTTGATTGCTTCTATTATTTCCATTATATTTCTACTCTTTTCTTCATTATGAATCTGATAGTGGTATAAGAGCATGTAGATGATCTTAGAGGCCTGTTGGTTTATCAGAGCATGATATTGATCTTATGAGCCTGGTAGATCCATGGTAGTTTTTTTCCATGGAGTTGAAGTGTTGTAAGAGTGATGAAGTGGGCGACCTATAAAACCAGAAGAGGATTGATTTGTGAGCAGTGACTATTGAATGAGTCTGCATAAAGGAAGAGAATTCACGTTGTTGAAGGAGAATCCACGTTATTCTGATTTGAGGGAGCCCGAGGAGAGGGAGAAACTGATTCTTGGTCTGATTGCTGTGTAAAAATCCATTGCTATGTAAAAGTATGTTGCTGTGTAAAAGGCAGGCATCCATTGTGTAGATGTATTTGTTACAAAATGCGCCTAAGATATTATCGACATTTATCCTTTGATTTTCCTAGTACTTGATACAGATGACGAGACATTTTGGTTTGATCTCTACACAGTTCATTTTCGTTGGTTCTCGCTTACTTGGCCATTGGGGTTTAATTTTATTTCTCTGAAGCAAAGCAGTATGCCTGCTATGGATAGCCTTTATATATCTCGAAGGAGGGCATATTTGAAAGGAGAACACTTCTCAATCATGAACCCTCAGTAATTGAAGCAAAGAATTGATCTTGAGTTCATGGCTTTGGTGAAAAGTTCCCTCTGTCTATTTTCCTGGCGATTCGGTGGAAGAGAGCAGCCAATTTTTGAAACTTGAGAAGCCACCCAACCTCTGTGAAAGAGCAGTTGTTGAATAAACGTCCCTCAACCTGGGGAATGGGTTGCACGTCTGAGTCATGCACTCTCCCTATTGGTTTTGAATGAAGGGATTTCCCACAGAAATGGCATTTCGATCTGGCCAATAATGGGAGAAGCAACTTGCAATCTGGAGATATAATTGTAGTTTGAAGAGTAGAGAATCACCTCACGACATATGCATGCAATTTCATTATTGAGTAAGTAATCAATATTTTTGTACTTAAAATCAAAGTATGGTCGATCTTTTGGTATTTTTGGAATGGAGCAATATCATTTTTTAAATATCACTTTTTACAAAAGGTAAATTTAAAATTCTTGGTGTGAGGGAATTTAGAAAGAATTTACTATATGAAGCATAAAGCATAATAAGATTGAAAATTTGTATCGAGGAGTTTTCTTCATTATTATAGTTAAATGTACTTGAAGTTATAAGGGTGTTAAAGAGTGGTTGTAATTGGAGTTATAAGGGTTTGTTATTTATTTGAAGACTTTTTGTAAAGGTGTTATAAGGATTTTTTGGAAGTTATAAGGAGTCTTCTTTGACCCACCCGAAATTGAATAAGAGGGTCTCTCTTAGGATCTTTGTGCATCGTCATTCGTTATCATGTAATTTTTGGCAGCATTCATGCAACGACTCCTCTTCGCATGCACAACAAAGTACATAATTGAATTTTGTGGCATCAACATACAAACAAATGGCAAGAATTGAAGAACTATTTACAATATTGTGCACATTAATTAACTCAACTACAAAATCTACAATTGCAATAAACAAGTGCACTCTTAGTACAATGATTACTTGTTTACAAGTAACACACAAGAAGATTGATATGTTCAAACTTCAAAACAAGTTGTTGTCTGATGAGTTAAGTTTTCTTCGACAACAACAATGTGATTTTAACAAACACAATGACATCAAGGATGAGAATGAAGACGCTCAATTGACTAGTGATGAAAGTCATAAATATGAAGATGAGTTGAATAAAGTCCCTATGTCAGAAAAACTTTCGAATAAATGTATTGTTCGACCATGGGAAGAATTACGATTTAAACAAAATCGATGTGGACTAGGATATGTATAGGATGCTGACAACCTTTTTCATTTTCCTAATTATAGCGAACATGTTTGCTTTGTGAGTGGAGGTTTTTTGAATGATGATAAGATGACAGAGCTTGCGGATATTGGTAAGGAAAAGTTACATGATATAGATGATGATGATGTTACTAATCAGTCGGATAAAGAACCCCTATAGTGAAAACACTGTCACTGGTTTGGCCATGATAAGTCAAACTTTTTTTATCTTCACCCATGCAAATTTTGTGGGAAGACAAATCATCCCTCAGTAAGGTGTCAAAAGTGCAAGAGGAAACAAATTAATTTTGAATAGCTATGGAATTGGTGTTGGCATTTAGAAGCCAATTTATGGGAGCAATATTATCGCCGAATTTATACACAAGTACAGTCGTACTTGATTGGAGATATTTCTACAGTTGATGGACATGAATGCTTTTCAAAATTTGATGATTTAGGGTGTGATCGGGGCCCATTTGATGTAGTCTTCTGAGTTGAAGATCGAGTCTTCAGACTCCACCGGAAGACAATTTGATGTGATGGATCTCTTCTTGGCCATACTTGTGAATGATGGTCAAGGGAATTGGAATCACTTGTGTTAAGATCCAAATACCTGAATACAAAATATCACTATAGATCCAAAATATATCTGAATACAATCACCACACAAGATCTATGAAACCATATAGAAAACCACAACTTTATTATATCAAAACCCTTGAGGTAGGGCAACACCATACAATGGATCCTATTATG
>JZKD02S1927049.1:360712-379814 GCA_000966675.3 Picea glauca | reverse complement strand
TATATATATATATATATGGGTTAGTCTTGATTTCTGGCTTACTTGTATTGGCTATTTGGGAAGAGTTTATATATGGTATCAAAACAATAATGCAATTTGTTGTTATTGTTTGTTCTCCTTATATGATGGTTGGACTAAATAAGTTTCTTAACTTTAATTTTTTTTTTTTCACTATTAGTTTGGGTTGATTATTTTGCATGGTGTAGATAAACTACACTACATATGGTATCAGAGTGGGTTCAACCCTACGAGAAGGGACTCGTTACGCTTTCCACTATGTTAAATAAAATGATTAAAGATGTATCACTAATAATTTTTAAATTGTCCATGCAGGTAATCATGGTTAGAGGATGCATGGGAAGAAGAATTTGTGGTGTAGGAGGAAGAGTTATGCCTCCTCTGAGAGTATCCACACTAGAGGGATCTAACCCTTAGGGAGATGAGAAGACTACTTAGCAGGAGCATGTTGCTATGGGAGATGTGGTAGGTATGATGAGTTCCTTCCAGAGGATGTTAGAAGCATTGATCAACTGTCTTGATCAGGATGAGGGCAGAACGTTTATGCCCAATGAGGGTTCACAATGCACTCCAGCAGGTAGTAGTAGAATGCATAGAGAAATCGAGAAGGTGAATTTTCCTTAGTTTTGGGGTGCCACGAATAGATTAGTCGCTGAGACATGGTTGGAGAACATGGCAATGTGCTTCACACTTTGCAATTACACCTCCAACATGAAATTTCACATGGAGGTCTTTCAACTGAAAGGGAGTGCTCTACTTTGGTGGAAGACACTCCTACCGAAACTAAACATGGTCATTGAAGATGTGTCATGGGAATTGTTTGAGGAACGATTCCAGGAGAGGTACTTGTCCGATGAATTCATTGAGTGCCAAATTAATGAGTTTAACACCTTACAAAAGGGTAGTCTTACGATACTAGAGTATGAGGCTAAGTTCATGGAGCTACTTAGATATCCTCCACATCTAAACATGGAGAAGTTAAAGGTCAACAAGTTTGTGTTCGGCCTCAACTTCAACATTCATGTGAAGGTGAGGATCCTAATGACTTAGACGTTGCATGATGAAGTTCAGAAGGCCCTCATAGATGAGGAAGAGCTGAACAATGGGGGTCAAGGCATGACTCCTTCTGGATAGAATGGATAGGCGACAATGAGAGCACAACAACATCAGACACCAACTAGATATACTTTTGGGCACCGTGATATGCCTAGAGGACCTATGTTCTCGACACCACGATGACAAAATCCTTAGCAGAGGACTCCTTATATAGCACCACAACAACAACAATAGTAGCATCGTCTGCAACAAAAAAAATAGTTTAGGCCTGTTCGACAGAACAAATCAGTATCATAGACTACTAGGCCAACAACTTCTAGTTCGGGGACCAAGAGCACTAGAATGAAGAATGGATGTTGGACATGTGGAGAGACACATTACCAGCGATATTTTTTGATTGAGAAGGCCAGAGAGGTTGGATTATCAGGACCCACTACAGTTGGAGATTTGGGAAAAACCCACAGGATACATGTAGTGGTGAATAACCAGTAGGCCAAGGACCAATCCACTGTGCTCGAGACATTGGGTATGATCGTCAATCAAACTTTTAGTATTTTGATAGATCTAGGAGCTACAAAGAAATTTATTTCTAGTGCAACGCTTAAGAGAATTAAGGTAAAGGAAGTCAAGCATGATGTGTTCAGATACATAGAAATGGCATTGGGAGCCAAACAAAAAGTTGGAGGAAAGTTTATGGATTACAGCATTAACTTGGGTGATTTTGCAATGAAGGTAAATATTTATGTCACGATTTTAGGATCTTATGACATAGTGATTGGCATGGACTAGTTAGAATTGCATGATGCAATACTTAACTGTAAGACAAAGCGGTTAGGTTTGACGAATGATTTGGGACAGAGTAGGGTGATTGTAGGAAGAAACTAGGGGGTTTCACTGAGATTTATTTCTTCCCCACAATTACAAAAAATTCTATGCAAGGGATGCAAGTTATATGCCATCCTATCACTTAACAAAAAGGGCGAGGTGGAAGGATTATAAGAACTTCCAGTAGATCATAGTTTACAAACGTATTTTTGGAGGAACTACCAGGTTTTCCACCAAAAAGAGAACTTCAGTTTACCATAAATTTGAAACATGGAACATAACCGATTGTGAGAATGCCATATTGGATGTCAATGCCTGAATTACAGGAGTTGAAAATGCAACTAAAGGAATTGTTAGAATTGGGACTTATACGTCCAAGTGTGTCACCATGGGGTGCGCCAATGATTTTTGTTAGAAAGAATGATGGATCGTGGAGGATTTGTATTGACTACCATCAATTGAACAAGGCTATGATCAAGAACCAATATCCGTTGCCAAGGATTGACAATTTATTTGATCAGATGAAGGGAGAAATTGTGTTTTCTAAGATCGACTTGAGATCAATATATCACCAATTACAGATCGAAGAGGAAGATATCCCGAAGACCACATTTAAGATGAGATTCAGACACTATGAGTTCACAGTATTTCCATTTGAATTGACGAATTCCCCAGACATATTTATGTGTTTGATGAATGTGGTATTCCATGAATACTTGGACAAGTTTGTTCAAGTATTTATTGATGACATACTGATTTATTCTCGGATGAAAGAAGAGCACGATGACCACTTGAGATTGGTTTTACAATGTCTAAGAGAAAACAAGTTGTACAAGAAGTTGTCGAAGTTCTCTTTTTATCAGAAGGAGATTCATTACTTAGGACATATCATATCTGGGGAAGGTATCACTGTGGATCCAACAAAAGTAGAGGTTATTATGGAATGGCCAACACCGACGAACGCACAATAACTACATATATTTATGGGGTTAACATGTTATTATCGATGCTTTGAATTTTTTTTGAAGATAAAAAATCTAATTACGGAATTGAAAAAGAAAAACAAGAAATTCGTATGGACAAAGAAATGTGAAAAAGCATTTTAAAATATTAAAGAGTTGTTAAAGACAATGTCAATATCAAAGGTCCACGACATGGACAAAGAATTCTTTGTATGCACGGATGCATCCAAGGAAGGATTAGGTGGATTTTTGATGCAAGATGGATAAGTGATCACTTACATTTCAAGGAAATTAAGAAGACATGAAGAGAACTACGCAACGCACGACTTAGAGTTATTAGTGATCATGTGATCATATATGCCTTACGACTTTGGAGACATTATCTGATTTGATGAAAATTCGAATTAAAAACATATCACTGTAGATTGCAACATATCTTTATGCAGAGTGACCTGAACGCATGAAAAATGTGTTGGCCAGAACTACTAGGTGAATACAATTTCAATATTACTTACATTAAAGGAATGGTGAACAGAGTAGAAAATGTGTTGATTTAGAGACCATGCATATTCTCAGTAATACCTCTTAAGAAGAATCTCCGAGAAAAGATTCTAGCTCTACAGATTGACGATGATTGGTACAAGGAGATTAAGGCTAACACGGGACAAGATACCATGATGGTACCATGGTATGAAGGTTATTATTTTGACAACGATGTATTCTTAAGGTATAATAACAAAATTTACATACCGCCTAATGATGAATTAATAAGTTTGATTTTGAGAGAAGCTCATCGAGCAATATATAGGCTCATCTGGGAGTCAGGAAGATGAAGGCAGGCCTTAATCCTTTATTCTTCTGGAAAGGAATGAAAAAATACATAGTTAGTTACGTGGCGAGATGTCTAGAATGCCAGCAAGTGAAGGATAAACATAGGCATCCAGCAGGATTGTTACAGCCAAACGCTATTCCTGAATTGAAATGGGAAGTCATTTCAACAGATTTTATTATTGGATTTCCACTTATGGAAAGGATACATGATTCTATTTTTGTGGTCGTTGGCACTCTGATGAAGAGTGCACACTTTATTCCAGTACGTACGATGTATCAGGTGTCAGACATAGCTAGAGTTTTTGTTAGCGATATCGCGAGGTTGCACAGAGTACCAAGAAATATCATATTCGATCGTGGATCAATGTTTACATGATGGCTCTAGAGTAGTTTCCAAGAGGCCTTGGGAACACAATTGAATTTTAGCACAACATATCACCCTGAAACAGATGGACAAACAAAACAAACAAACTAGATCTCAGAGGATATGATTCGGATGTATGTGATGGATGAACATAAGAATTGGGAGGAATTCTTGCCATTGGTAGAGTTTTCATACAACAACAATTATCAAAGTGCAAAAAAGATGGCACTGTTTGAGTTTCTTTATGAACGACCATGTAGGATGCCCATAAGTTGGGATAGACTAGAGGATAGGATTCGGGTAGGACCACAAGTAATACAAGAAATGGAAGAAAAGATGCAATCGATAATACATAGGATTAAAGAAGCTCAAGATCAGAAGAAGAGTTATGTTGATGCTCATCACATTGACCACAATTATGAGGTTGGCGACAAATTTTTCTTGCTGTAAAACCACATAAGAGTTCAATAAAGTTTGGAAAGGGTGCTAAACTCTCTCCCAGGTTCATCGGAACTTTTGAGATTTTGGAAAGGAAAGGGCTTGTGGCTTATCAACTAGCCTTGCCTTATTATTTGAGGTGCATGCATGATGTATTTCATGTATTTGTTTTGTGACATTATATTTCAGACCCATCACATGTTATTGACATGATTTCTTTGCAGGTGTCAGACAATGGTGCTGTCATGGCGGAGCCAATACGCATTCTAGACCATCGCACTCGACAATTACGACGTCGAATAGACAATCGGGTCAAGGTCCAGTGGGACCATTATAGTCCACACTCAGATACGTGGGAGGATGCATTTGAGATGCATGAACAATTTCCTTATTTGTTTGATAGATTAGATATGTAGATCTCTGACAAATACATTTATTTACTTGGATTTATAAACTGTACAAACTTCGGGACAAAGTTTAAAAAAAGAGGGCATGTATGTAACATCTCGTTCTATTGATCAAACTTGTATTGACTTATTCTTTGAGGACACTTGTGTGCAAGTGATCCGGTTATGATACATTATGATTTCATCTCAATTATGAGTTATATATGATGATGATGATGTATTTTGATTTATATGTTACTTTCAGATGTAAATGTATTGACATATATTATTGAAGAGTTCTCCTGAGTGTCCAGGACACATGACACATTATGGATGTTGGTGACATCAATGGACTTCCTTGGACTCCAGATTGAGTCAAGGAGTGGATTGCATTTTGTTTGAGTATTTCACTTTTAGCACATGTGATATATGATTGATTACAATATGATTTATGTATATGTATTATTGACATTGTTTTTGTTAGTTGATGCAGGCTTGATGATGCTTGCTAATCTGACTCACATAAGGAGTAAATGGGTCATGCACATAAACTAGAAATTTGAGGGAGATGTGTGGGAATGACCCTGTCATAGCCTACTAGCACTCCCACCACAACCTAAATTGTAGGTTAACGATTACCTAGTTCAAGAGGTACATGATGTTGTGAAGGCAGATTGAGACAATCGTTCATGAATAAATCTAAGGGGAACATTGTTACAGGGAAATTCCCCTACGGATAAGTGAATCCCCTCTTGGGATCTAGAATCCTAAGACCAAGATAGAAAGGTGCTAATGTTGATCACTGACATCTCTTTAAACCTAGCTAAACCAATGTATAGAGAAGAGGAAGAATATGTACCTTTTTACAATGTTTGTCCTCACCCATTCCGAGTTGAGATTTGATCTCCAAGCTCCTCAACAAGTCCTGCAATCTAGTCAAAGACAAAACATGCTTCCTATTCTACTATGATTAGCTTGAAACTATATCTATCTATTAAAGACAAGTTCATGTAGATAAACACAATCTTGAAGGAAACAGGACAAGAACATGTATTAATGAGAACTCATAGAGATACTTTCAGACTTTTGATGAAGCTGCAACAACCTCTTCTATCTCTCCTTGTCCAACCCTTTGCTCAAATAATCCACAAACAAAATGACTATGCTTCATATATTATATTCCTTATGAGATCATAAGTTTGATGCCTTCAATGTCTCCCCTTCCTTAGATCATAAGTTAGGTATTTCTCAATCTCTCCATATGCCTTTTACCATGAGGAGGCCTCCTTATATAGGCTTGGAGAGGCCTAACCATCTTAGATATACTTGGGATAGGTTGGGGATATTTCTCCTACAGTTGTGGATGCTCCCTAAGATCCATCCTTTACCTCAGATTCGAATCAAACCAACTTCAAAGATAATGGGGATTGTTCCCTGATTTTCCTCAACATCCTAATATTTCCTCAAATAGGTCAGTGCTCTCCCAAAATGGTGCACAGAGCATTGCAACGCTCCCCTAAAGAAGTGAAAGGAGTGCTAGCGCTCCCTTCTTGTGGGAAGAGGAGCACTGCCCTTCAAAAATCATTTTTAAGTGGTCTTTTCCATGGTAAAAGCTTTGTACTCTTTGTCATTTGATTTCTCTTTCTTAAACCAATATTTGAAGGTGTCTTAAGTGTCCCTGTGATGTCGTTAGAGACATGACATAGGAAATATGACAGTATAATGTTTTCAACACTTGTGACACTTGGGATCAAAATGCGGCATTTGTGACACTTGTAATGAAGACAATAGGTCATCATTGAAGTGAGTAATTTTGATGTGTAACAGATTGCCCCCCAAAGTGCGAAGTTAGAAGACGAAAACTGATGACTAAAGTACTTTGTAGATTTTTTCAAGCAAGGGTATGGACTCAGAGAGCCTGGTAGAAGCTACACGCAATGATCAAACAAATATTAAGATATGTTTCAAACCCAAGGTAGGCATACCTATGCTTGAGTGATAAAGACTTTCAAGGTATGGCCACCATAAGATATACTGCAGATCCATAATTATATTGACAAAAGGGTATAACCAATGAATATACAATGTGGATCTATACTTCCATGACATGAATTGATCGTAGCCAAGAAAAATGCACAATGGATCTATGATATGACAAGACATAGCCACGGACCAATACAAAGTGGATCTATGTGACAGTATATGTGTCAACGTTCAAAAACTCTGTCACAACCTAGGAAAAGTACTTATCAAAGTGATCACTCAACCCAGGGTCTTCTTACCGATCCTGATATAGTATGAATCTAACCATGTGAATAGATGTCCTGATGTCAAACATGGTAGAAACCACTTGATTATCGGTTAATGAGGTAAACCATTAACAAGTGCGAGGGAAATCACGATTGATGTCAATGATTCCCAAGGTACTCTAGTACATTCCAGCGAATGTGAATGGATGAGCTGAAGTCGAAGATTCGTGGAATCATACGATCAGAGTTCAATGATGTAAACCCACTTTCGGATGTGAGGAGGTATGCCATTGAGGCATGCAGGTCCCAAGGTACTAACTGGTTTCTAAGTATAGTTCCCAGATAATCTGTTGAAGTCGACAGGAACAGACTCGTCGAAGGAGGGCCTTGATGTATCCCCCATCAATGACGTGAAATTGACACAGAGATGTAAATTGGTGGATCAGATGAACATGGACTGACACAGGTATTGAAATAGGAAATTTGTGATGGTTGAATTTCAAAGTAGATACTTCCTTTGAACACCGAGACACAACAGTAAAAACATGACATGGACCAAAACATGATAATGCAGTGGATACTGTGACTTTCTTTGGGTGACCCAAAGAAGTTAGGAAACTTAGAGGATTGGTTCAGTGCAAAGTTTCAATGTATTAAAATGTGTGCAAAGACAAAGCATCATGTTAAAGGGCGACTGTAAAGGTGACTGGTGATGTTTTCAAAAACTGTTTGGCTTGCTTCCTTCAAATTTTTACCCCATCCATATAGATGAGTACCTCTTTTTAATTTAACAAGCTTGAGGAGGGTAACACATGCTCAATATAACTCACCTTCGGTAAGTTTCTCTTTCTTTGTTTTACGAAGTGGAAGAAGTAAGGGTTCGGTCCCATATGGGCCCTTTAATGTATGATTGTTTAACGAATCCAGAGAAGGCAAACTTGGTGATTTTTCATGTTTAGGGAGTTTGAAAAGAACTTAAAGATGACTCTAGTGTTGTCCTTTTTCATAATATTAGTCTTGCGAGGCCGAAAAAGAGATAAACTACCACTCGAAAGATGCCCTTTCAAACCTTTTGACGAGTGTGAAAGGAAGCAAGATCACTCAACAATCTTTTTATGTTTAGAGAGTCTGAAAAGAGCTTAAAGGAGACTCCAGGGGGTTCCTTTTTAGTATAACTGTTGTAACAGATTTTGATTTTTTCTCCACTTAGTGTCTTCATCCTAAGTGTGTTTGAGGATCACTATTTCCTCTTAACTGAGACTCCTCTTACTGCTCCTGAAAACCGTGAATATACTGGAGAAATAATGTTCGAAATATTGAATGTTCCAGGACTTTATATAACTGTACAGACTGTCCTTGTTATTGCTGTTGAGTATAGAACTTCTAAGTGGATGCTGGAGATGGGATTACACACATTGTACCTGTAGCAGATGGCTATGTCATCGGAAGAGAAGAATATCGATAATAACATAGGAAACTTCATCCTTTCAATTATCTAGCAGGTCAATATAATGGTCTGGCAAGCCTCCTTTTCCACAACAAATGCTGGCGCCGTTAAAAATATATTCAATTCTGGCACAGGAGATAAGCGATCATCACTCATGCTTTATTTTATATCTATTTTCATATTGCGATAACAAATGGTATAACATTTGGTGGAAAGCACATCACAGGCCAAATGACGTGCTATCATAGATTTCATTGTAAATTTCCAGTACTTTAGAGAAGGCAAAATGTGCTCACATAAAGAGGACAATTATAACGAAGCTTTGGAAGATTTATTCAAAGTCTAAGTATCTCTTTGAATAAGTTCAAATCTCCGAAATATCATAGACGAAAACTCAACTCATATGAATTCCAATTCATCCGACTTTTAAGTGTTGGTTGCTGCTCGAAAGGAATTCGTTGCAAACAAGATTAGAATAAAATAATTTATTCTACATTCCCAGGATTATATGATTCATGTAAACGTATCCGAGGGTCAAAGCTGTGGAGTTGGCAAGTCATGATTGGGTTTACGTTGATGTTATGAATGGGCGTTTTGTGCCAAATATTACCATTAGATTTCTGGCGGTTGCTACATTACGACCCATCTCAGGTTAGTATTATCTGTTGTTGTCAAGACGGAGTTTGCAAATTTTTAGGTTTTGAAAGATAGATGAGAAGTGCACAGAAAAAAATTACATCATCTCCAGCGTCAATTCAACGGACGAGTTCAGTCATTGGTAATGTGCGTGATTTAAATCCTGTCATAACTTTGCAACTGATTAAAACTTAGTTCTGAAATAAATCTCAGCGATTGAAGAAACAACAACTGCCAACGCACGCCGCGTACATAAAACATGGACCAATCACGGGATTTTGGGGTTTCACTTATCGTTTTGCATACTACATCTTTTTCTCCGAAAGCCCGAAAGCCGATGAGAAAATTCGCGCGCTTAGAAATTCAAAGTCTCAAAAATCAAATACGAAAGTCTTCAGCGTTTTCATAGCGGACTTCATCTCTACTGCATCGTTCTGTGTCTGAGTGCTTGTCGAACCTCTCTGTGGTGCGAAACAGATGAAATATTAGAACATCTATTAATATTAACATAAGAATACCGGAGCAATTGTTATCAAACATAAATTCCATACAATACCATACTTACAAAGGAAACTCGCTTGCAGGGAGGAGCCGAAGGGGCTTCACTTCCTTGGATAGCTTTTCTATTCATGATCAATTTTCCCTGCTCTTTGAAATTCTCTTCCGTGGACGAGACAGAGGTGGGACCTTCTGATCTCGGGGGCTTCGAAATAGCATCATCCTTTTCGTTGATACTAGTTTTTTCAGAACAAGCACGTGGAAGCTTGAGGTCAATTTTCTGCGTTCAGATTCTAGAGAACAAACTGGAATACGGCACTGGATCTTCTGGCGAATTCGCGAGAAGGATTAATTTGTTCTGATAAAAAACATATTCACAAGAAGACAAGGATACGTATCTACAATTAGGGTAGTATTGCTCTCTTGCAAACTCAATTTCAGAAGCACTATAAGGAAAACTACCAGACTTAGACATGTGGCGACTGTGGCATAGCTGGCCATTGCCGTGCTCTTGCCAGTAGGGAACTACGTCTTGGTAATGAGCTAAAGATGGATCGTAAACTTGTTTCCCAGTTTGACGAAACATACCATTGACATTCGAATTATAAGAAGAATACAGAACAAGCTGGCCTTCTAAAGGCAACGCCAAGATCACTCATAACAAGGTTGTATACAAGTAGTGATGGATCAACTCGTGCTCTTTCTTTTGCTGATGATGGAAGACAGTTGCTAAGTTCGGGGAAAGATGGACAACTATTCGTGGTCTGGATGTTGATTACGAACCCGACAAATGCAGAGATTTGTGCGCATGGAGCGGATCAAATAAACAGTTCAGAAATTAAGATTTATGTTGTACTTTTAATTTAGTTCAGATTACTATTAGTTAAAATATAGTTGAGATTAGTAAATTGTTAGTTATTATATGAGGTGGTTTAAACCTCCTTGAAAGAGGGAATTTATATAGAGATGCATTCATTGTAAAAGGGTGGGGGGAAGCCTGGAGGAAGCTCTGGGGGACAGAGAGCTCCTGTGTGGAACGCAAAGTTATTTTGAGAACCTGAAATGAAATTATACACAGTGACGCGTTTTCTTGAAATTTCGAGATTCATTACGGTCATTTCTTTTGCTATGTCCTCTTTTTGTCTTATTTTCCATCTATTCTTTTGTTGGCTGAGTTAAATATGTTTGGAATTCATTTTAAATGCTCCTTACACCCAGTTGATAAAATTTCTGTTTTCATGGTGACTGTTCATATTTCACTCTTGATTAGTGCTCTGTATCTAGCCATCAGCCTTTAAGTTTTTTCTTCCAAAGTCATAGTGATAATTCCTCCTTGATTGATGCTTTCACTGTGATGGCCCTTTCCTTCTCTTTTTCTGCTATTAAGTCATGATTATTTATAGTTGAAAAAAAGACTTACCTTGCCTCATTTTCTGCAAGTAATGTGATCCATGTTATGATCTCCTCTCTGTGGTTTTCACTTGACTCCATGCCCAATGGACTGTTTTTCTGGATCAATCCCTAACCCTAATTAAACATCTTTTCTAATAAGAAATCTGGCCTTCTTACTGTAATCATTGAATATTCCTGAGTAAAGATCCCTTGGCTGTTTAGAGAACTGTCTCTGAGTGTTTTAGGTCAGAATTGCAGTCAAAATAAATTTTCAAGGTTTGTCTTGCTGCAACCCAAGTCAAGTTCTGAACAATAAAAAAAAATTCTTTTTAAAAATGTGCTAAGGCTTGGCTCTATTACAGCCTAGAGTCAACTGTTGCGACAACATTTTTTGGCGCCGTTGTCGGGGACGGAGGACGAGGTTATCTTCCCTGGGGTACGACAAAGTTCAGATCTGTCTCTTGATGGTGAACAAGGGATAGGCATTCAGTTGGCTGTGATCATTCACCATGGCGACTCCTTGGTTCATAGACTCTACATGATTTTGTTGGCGACTCCACTGGTCTCAAATGACGAGCTCATTTGCTGCTCGGATTGCTACAAGGTTTTCTCCTCTGGACTTTGCAGATGTTTATGGTTTTCCAAACACTGTTCCAGACATTAAATTTTGGGGGGATATCCTTCCTAAATTCGGAGAAGATGAGGATGAAAATCCTGGTCAACATTTGTTTGAATTCCACAAGCTCATGGAAGAGTTAAATGTACATCATGAAGACGTCCTCATGAAATTGTTTATGTTTTCATTGGAAAAAGATGCTAGACTCTGGTATAAATCTTTACCCCATTCCAGTATTCCTTCATTGAAATGTTTTCACACACTTTTCCATCAACATTGCAAGAGGATGTATTCTGCTGAAATCCTTTTTCAAGATTGTTGTGATACAAGTCCTTTGGAGGAAGAGGAAGAAACAGTAGAAATTTCTTGAGTTGATGAAAATGATCAGTATGAGGAAGAATTGGCTCATGAAGATATTGAATCTTGTGAATTTACTCAAGAGGAAGATGTGAATCTGTTTTTAAATGGCAACAGTCAGGTATTTCATGAAATTTTACAGCAAGTTAATGAACCTATTTGTGATGATTTCTTAACAGAAGATCAGATTCTAGATTCTACTTTGTTTCATGAAAAAGAAATGGTAGCCATGTTTAATGATCCTGAACATCATAAACCAGAACATAAAATAGTCATGGATGTTGTAAAACCTCAGGACCATATGTTTTTCCAAGACCCTTTTGTTGAGCTTGTAGATTCATTTAATGGAGGAATATGCTATGTCGGGAATATTTGGTCACAAGAATTGATGAAAGTTTTGAAAATCCATGATCACCAACAGGTCGGTTGGAAGTTATCGGTTTCTTTTTTTAGCCTGCTCGAAGAAAGTGTAAAAAAAGTTCAAATGAGAAGACAATTATTGGATTGGCTTCACTGGCATTTTCATATCATCTGATTCTGGAAATCTTTCAGTAGTTAGAGTAGGTGATGTATATAAATAAGCTTGACTTCAAGCATTAGATTGCAGCGATAGTTTTCAATATGTTGTCAGTTTAGTTTTTGAATCCAATATGGTTTGGTTTTAAAGCATTAGGACTCCACTGGTCTCAAATGTTGAATTCCTCCACTGCTCTCCAAGGTGCTACGTGATGACATTCAGGATTTTTGCAAGTCACTTTATTGATGCAGGCACCTGGTCTACTGTTCTTGGTACTTTATTGAAAAGTACCATCCCTAGATGGAGCCTATGTTGTAACAGATTTTGAATTTTTCTCCACTTAGTGTCTTCATTCTAAGTGTGTTTGAGGATCACTATTTCCTCTTAACTGAGACTCCTCTTACTACTCCTGAAAACCGTGAATATACTGGAGAAATAATGTTCGAAATATTGAATGTTCCAGGACTTTATATAACTGTACAGGCTGTCCTTGTTATTGCTGCTGAGTATAGAACTTCTAAGTGGATGCTGGAGATGGGATTACACACATTGTACCTATAGCAGATGGCTATGTCATCGGAAGAGAAGAATATCGATAATAACACAGGAAACATCATCCTTTCAATTATCTAGCAGGTCAATATAATGGTCTGGCAAGCCTCCTTTTCCACAACAAATGTTGGCGTCGTTCAAAATATATTCAGTTCTGGCACAGGAGATAAGCGATCATCACTCATGCTTTATTTTATAGCTATTTTCATATTGTGATAACAAATGGTATAACATTTGGTGGAAAGCACATCACAGGCCAAATGACGTGCTATCATAGATTTCATTGTAAATTTCCAGTACTTTAGAGAAGACAAAATATGCTCACATAAAGAGGACAATTATAACGAAGCTTTGGAAGATTTATTCAAAGTCTAAGTATCTCTTTGAATAAGTTCAAATCTCCGAAATATCATAGACGAAAGCTCAACTCATATGAATTCCAATTCATCTGACTTTTAAGTGTTGGTTGCTGCTCGAAAGGAATTCGTTGCAAACAAGATTAGAATAAAATAATTTATTCTACATTCCCAGGATTATATGATGCATGTAAACGTATCCGAGGGTCAAAGCTATGGAGTTGGCAGGTCATGATTGGGTTTACGTTGATGTTATGAATGGGCGTTTTGTGCCAAATATTACCATTAGATTTCTGGCGGTTGCTGCATTACGACCCATCTCAGGTTAGTATTATCTGCTGTTGTCAAGACAAAGTTTGCAAATTTTTAGGTTTTGAAAGATAGATGAGAAGCGCGCAACAAAAAATTACATCATCTCCAGCATCAATTCAACGGACGAGTTCAGTCATTGGTAATGTGCGTGATTTAAATCATGTCATAGCTTTGCAACTGATTAAAACTTAGTTCTGAAATAAATCTCAGCGATTGAAGAAACGACAACTGCCAACGCACGCCGCGTACATAAAACATGGACCAATCACAGGATTTCGAGGTTTCACTTATCGTTTTGCATACTACATCTTTTTCTCTAAAAACCCGAAGGCCGATGAGAAAATTCGCACGCTTAGAACTTCAAAGTCTCAAAAATCAAATACGAAAGTCTTCGGCGTTTTCATAGCGGACTTCATCTCTACTGCATCGTTCTGTGTCTGAGTGCTTGCCGAACCTCTCTGTGGTGCGAAACAGATGAAATATTAGAACATCTATTAATATTAACATAAGAATACCGGAGCAATTGTTATCGAACATAAATTCCATACAGTACCATACTTACAGAGGAAACTCGCTTGCAGGGAGGAGCCGAAGGGGATTCACTTCCTTGGACAGCTTTTCTCTTCATGATCAATTTTCCCTGCTCTTTGAAATTCTCTTTCATGGACGAGACAGAGGCGGGACCTTCTGATCTTGGGGGCTTTGAAATAGCATCATCCTTTTCGTTGATACTAGTTTTTTCAGAACAAGCATGTGGAAGCTTGAGGTCAATTTTCTGCGTTCGGATTCTAGAGAAAAAACTGGAATACGGCACTGGATCTTCTGTCGAATTCGCGAGAAGGATTAATTTGTTCTGATAAAAAACATATTCACAAGAATATGGGGATACGTATCTACAATTAGGGTAGTATTGCTCTCTTGCAAACTCAAATTCAGAAGCACTATAAGGAAAACTACCAGACTTAGACATGTGGCGACTGTGGCATAGCTGGCCATTGTCGTGCTCTTGCCAGTAGGGAACTACGTCTTGCTAATGAGATAAAGATGGATCGTAAACTTGTTTCCCAGTTTGACGAAACATACCATTGACATTCGAATTATAAGAAGAATACAGAACAAGATGGCCTTCTAAAGGCAACGCCAAGATCACTCATAACAAGGTTGTATACAAGTAGCGATAGATCAACTTGTGCTCTTTCTTTTGCTGATGATGGAAGATAGTTGCTGAGTTCGGGGAAAGATGGATAGTTGTTCATGGTCTGGATGTTGATTACGAACCTGACAAATGCAGAGATTTGTGCGCATGGAGCGGATCAAATAAACAGTTCAGAAATTAAGATTTATGTTGTACTTTTAATTTAGTTCAGATTACTGTTAGTTAAAAGACAGTTGAGATTAGTAAATTGTTAGTTATGATATGAGGCGGTTTCAACCTCCTTGAAAGAGGGAATTTATATAGATATGAATTCATTGTAAAAGGGTGGGGGGAAGCCTGGAGGAAGCTCTGGGGGGCAGAGAGCTCCTGTGTGGAATGCAGAGTTATTTTGAGAACCTGAAATGAAATTATACACAGTGACGCGTTTTCTTGAAATTATGAGATTCATTACGGTCATTTCTTTCGCTATGTCCTCTTTTTGTCTCATTTTCCATCTATTCTTTTGTTGGCTGAGTTATATATGTTTGGAATTCATTTTAAATGCTCCTTACACCCAGTTGATAAAAGTTTTGTTTTCATGGTGAGTGTTCGTAATTCACTCTTGATTAGTGCTCTGTATCTAGCCATCATCCTTTAAGTTTTTTCTTCCAAAGTCATAGTGAGAATTCCTCCTTGATTGATGCTTTCACTGTGATGGCCCTTTCCTTCTCTTTTTCTGCTATTAAGTCATGATTATTTATAGTTGAAAGAAAGACTTACCTTGCCTCATTTTATGCAAGTAATGTGATCTCTGTTATGATCTCCTCTCTGTGGTTTTCACTTGACTCCATGCCCAATGGACTGTTTTTCTGGATCAATCCCTAAACCTAATTAAACATCTTTTCTAATAAGAAATCTAGCCTTCTTACTGTAATCATTGAATATTCCTGAGTAAAGAGCCCTTGGCTATTTAGAGAACTGTCCTTGAGTGTTTTAGGTCAGAATTGCACTCAAAATAAATTTTCAGGGTTTGGCTTGTTGCAACCCAAGTCAAGTTTTGAACAATAAAAAAAAATTCTTTTTAAAAATGTGCTAAGGCTTGGCTCTATTACAGCCTAGAGTCAACTCTTGCGACAACAATAACCATTATGAGTCTAAAAAAGTGATAAAAGTATACTCAGTTACGTTCTCATGTTTTTGCAAGCACGAGAAAGAACAAAGACTAATCTCGGTATTGGTTTCATTTTTACACAATATTGAAACAAAATTAAACTTATGGTTGGTATTCTGCCCCCTTGATGGTTGGTATTCTACCCCCTTCTTGAAAAGCTAGCGTCTTAACTCCAGAATGATAATCAAAGGCTGGATACATGCTCCGCAATCATCAATTCATTCACCAACTTTGAGGTTGTCACCAATTTTTGTACTAGATAGAGAAAAAGGATAAGCGTGGATGCAATGAAGGTTCAAATACGAGACCTGACGAAAGAATCAACTCATTATCTATGAGATCTAGATAAATACTCAACTCACTATTTCATTTTTTAATGATCTTGACACAGAAAAGGAGCTATGCTCAAGGATCTGGGTTCAATCCCCATACTTTTGTTTCATTTTTTAATGAGCTTGTTATAGAGAGGAAAACTATGCTCAAGACCTCTGTTTCATTTTTAAATGAGATTGCTACAGAGAAGTAAAACTATGCTTGTGACCTATGTTTCATTTTTAAATGAGCTTGGTACAGAGAAGTAAAACTATGCTTGTGACCTTTGCTTGATCATGGCTTCCAAGAGGATAATGCTCTGGAAGGAATACATGTCAAGGGACAAACATCGATCATGTATTTTAAGAGATCTTCACTAGATGGAAGAGAAACACTCTGGAAGGAATAGATGTCGACGAACTCGATATGGGTAGGGAGATCTGGCTCTAATAGCCCTATCGAAGATATCACCATGTCAACTACTGGATATAAATCATCAGGAGTTGAAGTGATGGGAGACAATGCCACATAATTAACATGTGGTGGGGGCGATACTGTCTACATATAAGAACCATTTAGGGAGCTCATTGGGTTGGTAATCAAGTCAGGACCAACGCATGAAATCTGATCAATAGCTACAATTCTTCCATCATGAGGGAAAGATATCAGCAAAAAAAATTGAACACAATAGCTTTCAAGGCATAGACATAATCTCTCCCAAGGAGTAAATCGAAATCCAAGGGGTCCTGGACTACCATAACATCAATGAAGACAATTTTCCCTCCCAAAGTTATAGGAAACTGATGAAGGACTCCTAAAGGGTGACTATTTCTTCTGTTAAAAGATAATAGATTCTGTGAGACTGGTACAAGCTGAGGATAACTAAAAGCTTTCCAAGAAATAGAGGATAAAATACTAATGGACACACCTTCATTTATTAGTGTCTGAGGAATGACCCCACCGCAAACCTGTAGTGTAATCTTGAAAGGAATGTAAGAGGGAAGATGAGGTCCAGTTAGCACACCCCAATAAAAAAGGATGGCCTCATTACTTGGAGGGGGTTTTGCGGGAGGAGGAGGAATGCCCCCCAGCACGATATATTTTGTAATAATGAGAAAAACATGGGAAGTATCGGCTTTACTCTCTAGAGGGAGAGTAGGATCGACTGATGATGGGATCAGATCAACCACTTTGGCACTCTTCAGAGGAGGAGTGGGATTAACTGATGATGTAACCAGAGGAACCACTTTGGCACTCTTTGGATGAAGGGTGGGACTGACCGATGAAGTAACCCGAGTAACCACTTTGGCACTCCTTAATGGAGGAGTTGGATTGACCAATGGCGGAACTAGATCAAACACTTTGGAATTCCTCAAGGAAGGATTTGGATCGACCGATGGTGGAGCCAGATCGACCATGTTGACACTCTTCGGATGAAGGGTGGGATTGACCAATGAAGGGACTGGATCAATCACTTGGGTTTCTGGATCAACTACTTGGGTTTGTGGTTCAATCGAGGATGAAACTAGATTGACCACCTAATCAACCAGATTGATCAGGGATGGAGCTGGATTGACCAGACCATCAACTAACAATGGTTTGGGGGAAATCTTATGATAACCAGTTGGAAGTTGAAGATTTTCCAAAAGAGAAGAAGCCTCGTCCATATGAGGAAAAAAGTGAGAGTAATGATCACCTTTTTATAACATGTCAGGAAACTTGACAATTGTCTTATTCTTACCAACCTTTACGTCACTAGTTGACGGGGTGTCACAAGCATGTCCAACAAGGGTTGATGATGTGGAGGACCACATTTCTAAGACCCCAGGAAGACTAGGGAAATCCCTCAGAAAGTGGTCACCCTTACAAAGACTGCAAGGGAATTTGGGTTTCAGATTCTTTGTTTTAATCTTGTTGACCTCATCAAAACTCCCAATACTATTAACAATAGCTGGTTTCTTTGATCCAACATTTGATATAGTTGGAGGCTTGGTCCCTTTCAGGTTCTTCTTCTTCTTCTCTTTCTGTTTCTTCTTCTTCTTATCAACTTGAATACTCACTTTAGATCTTTCACTGGGAAAAGAAGGAGAAAGGGAGGGAGACCTGATAGATGAAGAAGGATAAAGGTTGAAATGAGGTTGATGGGTGGGTGGTATGCTTACATCTGAAGAGCTTGCTACATTCAAGATTACTAGAGTGGAAAACAACCATACCGGTAACCCAATTGTGAGACTTGGAAGGCTCAAAGTAGTGATGTAAGGAGGACCAATGTTTTTGTAAGAAGGAAAAACAAATGGTTCCCCCAGAGAAGGGGTTTCTCCATTGGTAGTTCTAGGAACTAATGCCATTAAACAAAGATCCAACCTAGATTTTGCTAGGGAAAAAAAAAAACACACGCTAAAAATCTAGGAATCAAGCAAACAAGAAAAAACTTCTCACAATGGACGGACTAGTTGGTGATGAAATTCAACGTTGCGAGAACAATATAAGAAGGGGCTAAGATAAAATAGGTGGAAAATTTATGTTGACGACCTGCTTAATGGACTTACACCGTGGTGCAAGCTCCCACACATAAACATGGGTATACCCTCCAAGGAGACCGAGTGAGTTTGGCCAACGTCGATTCCAGGTACCTTGAAGACTTGCCCCTCCATAGTCACCTTGTGTAAATA
>JZKD02S1927049.1:328684-341285 GCA_000966675.3 Picea glauca | reverse complement strand
GTTTTCAGTTTCTAATCAAATTCTATTTTGTTCTACCCCCAAGTCCTCCAGAATTCTAGGAAATAATCTTGATCATTTATTAGAATATTTAGGGATTCCCTCTTTAGAGGGGTTAGATCCACCTTGATTTCTAGCAGATCTTGGTTCTTTCCTGACAAGGCCATCTAATGTGCTTTTTTTTTCCAAATTCGTTGTGGATAGTACATGGATAGTGCATGTCATGCCATTTTCGATGGTATGTGGAATGCCACATAACTCCTCACGGTTAGAGGGTTATGGCCATGTGAAGTTGGAGAACCCTCATGAGTCATCTAGAAGCCCCAAAAGGTCAAAGTAGTCAAATTGGTTGCAAAGAAGAAATTATTTAAATAATAAAGTGAAGTGATGACTGTACTATAAGTCAAAGTGGATACAAAATAAATTATTGAAATAATAAAGTTAATGGAGAAATTACTAAGTGGACAAGTGGTTAGAAGTGGGTTAGCCCTAAAATAAGGAAAGTGGTTTAATATGGTTAGAAGGTAACCCCTTCAAGAAGCTACATAAAAGTATAAATAAGAGGAAAGGGTCTCTCATTTTAATTACACTTGAGCATATTGAATATCTATAAGTGAATGAGGTAGCCAAAGTATATATAAGGATAATTTCAGAGGGAAGGTGAAGTAAAGAAGGCTAGAATTCAAGGGAGGATAAATTCTTTTGATGATGCCTTCTAAGGTATGTAATTTATAGGCCATCTCACCATTTTCACAATAACGTTTTTTTTAGAATTATTCATACTGTGAAATATGGAGGTCGTTGATGAAACATATCCAAGTATCTGTGATAAAAATTTCATCTTTTGGGTCGTTTTAGTTTTGGAGTTACACTCAGTAGAAAATAGTGTCGCTAGTCCTGAAACTAGTCTAAAACAGGTGTTTCGGGTAAAAATGTCATAACTTCTTTGTAACAGATCCAAATTCAGTAATACCAAATGTATTGATTAGAGGTGTGTAGTATTATTTTTACCATTTTCATATACATGCAAAAAATATTCTGTGCAGGGCACGCTCTACAATCTTGTTCTCTCGAATAAGCCAGAATTCAACAAGGTATGCCATTTTTTCTATAACTCCTTTTATGAGAGGTTCCAAGCAGTGAAACTTAAAGGAATTCCATAAAATACACTGAAGAACATTGTGTACTATTTTTATATATTTATTCATTATAGGTACATAGTTATGATTATTTCAAGTTATAGTTGTTGACTAATCCAAAATTAGTCATGTGAGACTAGAGTAAAGTTTGATGAAACTGCTAGTCTCTTGCTATTAAAGTTAAGGAAGGTTTGCAGGTATGTGATCATATACACCAGGTCTATTACATAGTTACAAATTATACTTGGATGATGAAATTGATCAGGGTTTTTGGTTGAGGTACATGTTGGGTACATGGTTGAGACAAGTAGTTGATGAGTTGGCACATACATGAGGTGTATAGTTGATGATGTTGGTACATATTGATGAGTCATAGTTNATTTGATGCATTATTGGTACATATTTGGTGCATGGTTGATGCACTCATTGATGGTATAGGTTGAGTTATAGGTTGGTGCATGGTTGATGCACTTGTTTATGGTATAGTTTGATTACAGGTTGTTTATGGTATATGTTGATTACAGGTTGTTTGGTGCAGGTAGATTGGTACAGTTTTACATAAATATATCTCACAGTGATAGTGTGACAATGGTTCCATCATTCTACTTCTACTTCAGGGTGGTTGGACGGGGCAAGGACAGGTGGTTGTAGCCACCTTCCGGTTGTAGCCGGAGAACATAGGGGGTTGTAGCCTCCTTCTGGTTGTAGCTAGAGAATTGGGGAGTTGGGGCTTCCCTCAAGTTGTGGCCTAAGAAAATAGGGGGTTGGAGCCTCCTTCTAGTTGCAGTTGGAAAGCAAAGGAAGTTGGTGCTTCCAATGAATGTAATTCTTAAAGACATATAAGAAAAAACAATATGTGGTTTTCTCATGCTTTCGGTTTCCATGTAAAAACATCGGTGTATTGTGTATATGTATGATTGCTCATTTTTTCATTATTTATTTACTCTGCAACTATTTTATGATAATGCTACATTGATATAACACTTGAATTTTATGGTTAAAAAGAATTAATTTCTCTATTAATGATTCACTCCCCCTCTTAGTAATCCAACAATTGGAATCAGAGGAGATTCCTTCAGGAAACAGTTTAACCACTGGAAGGAGATCATGGATTATTATGAGAATGGAGTACCACTATTTAATGGTTAGAATGGTTAAAAGTATGAGCTATGGAGTGGAAGGATGAACGTATTTTTACAGGCACAGGGGTGTTATATTTGGCTATCATTCATTACAGGATATGATAGTTCAAAAAGGGAAAAGACTGCAACCAAGAAGGAATTGAAGAAGCATAAAAAAAGAACAATGGATATCATCTGGGAAGGATTAACTAATACGATAGGAGAAAAGGTTGGTAAATGTTCATCAGACAAATAACTTTGGGATAAGTTACATGATATATATTCTTCACCCATCGCAGATTCAAAAAATGCCAAAGAAGATGTAGGTACAGATCAAGAAGAAATATGTTCACCATGTCAAACAGATTTAGAAGATGAAGAGTACATAATCAACAAAGGTATGTTGTTATTATTTAATTGTGAAAAACACAGACCACTTGAAATAGAATGCCATGAAGGAAATGAGACATAAAAACTAATTGAAAAAGAAGACAATTATGAAGAATAATTTATTAGTGCTTTAGATGAACTAAGAAAAGAAAGAGAAGAAAACAAGTCACTCAAGAAAGAATTGATGAAACAAAAGGAAATTTCTCACATTTTTTAAGAAGCCCAACAAATCATAAAGAACTTAAGAACTCAGCTAGAAGAAGCTAGAAATATCGAAGAAAATCTTAAATATCAAAAGAAGTATTTGGAAGCCAACATAGCAGCATAGAAGGAAGAAGCGGAAATGAGAGAAAAAATATTGACTTGGTCAAGAAGAGAAAGGACTTGAAGAAGAAATAATAACATTAAAAATCCATCTTGAAGAAAGGAAAAGAACATAAGAAGTCATGAAGTCTCAGATAATGAAGAAAAGAAGAAGAGGTTGAGATGCTTGAATAATAAGTTGTCACGTTGAGAAGTAAAATCGTCAAGATCAACAAGAACGTTGAAGAGACAAAAAATTCCACATTAGTTATAGAGAATGAAGAGAAGAACTCTAGGTTGCTAGAAAAGAAGAATGAATAAAATAGAAAGAGTTATGTAGAAGTACTCAAAGGAAGGAATCATGGTCAACCTGAATCTAAGAAAACTATTAAAGATACATATTTAAGAAGACCATCCATGTTCAAGACACAAAGAAGCTTCAATCATGATCATGATCAGTCAAGGAAGAAATTCAGAAGGACTACACCACAAAGAAGATAATTCAATCCCTGGTATGCAAATTTATTTTATGGTCATTATTTTTATTGTACTAATTTTGGACATAAGGTTGCAGATTGCGGGGATTATAAAAGTGTTCAAGCAAGAAATTCCTATGTGGCCCCAAGTAACATTGAATGTTACAAATGTCATAACTATGGACACATANAATACACTGAAGAACATTGTGTACTATTTTTATATATTTATTCATTATAGGTACATAGTTATGATTATTTCAAGTTATAGTTGTTGACTAATCCAAAATTAGTCATGTGAGACTAAAGTAAAGTTTGATGAAACTGCTAGTCTCTTGCTATTAAAGTTAAGGAAGGTTTGCAGGTATGTGATCATATACACCAGGTCTATTACATAGTTACAAATTATAATTGGATGATGAAATTGATCGTGGCTTTTGGTTGAGGTACATGTTGGGTACATGGTTGAGACAAGTAGTTGATGAGTTGGCACATACATGAGGTGTATAGTTGATGATGTTGGTACATATTGATGAGTCATAGTTTATGTGTATTTGATGCATTATTGGTA
The DNA here is from genome assembly GCA_000966675.3 of Picea glauca. Taxonomy (NCBI): domain Eukaryota; kingdom Viridiplantae; phylum Streptophyta; class Pinopsida; order Pinales; family Pinaceae; genus Picea; species Picea glauca. The sequence goes on along the minus strand of JZKD02S1927049.1, from coordinate 337,288 downwards.
CATATTTGGTGCATGGTTGATGCACTCATTGATGGTATAGGTTGAGTTATAGGTTGGTGCATGGTTGATGCACTTGTTTATGGTATAGTTTGATTATAGGTTGTTTATGGTATATGTTGATTACAGGTTGTTTGGTGCAGGTGGATTGGTACAGGTTTACATAAATATATCTCACAGTGATAGTGTGACAATGGTTCCATCATTCTACTTCTACTTCAGGGTGGTTGGACGGGGCAAGGAAAGGTGGTTGTAGCCACCTTCCGGTTGTAGCCGGAGAACATAGGGGGTTGTAGCCTCCTTCTGGTTGTAGCCAGAGAATTGGGGAGTTGGGGCTTCCCTCAAGTTGTGGCCTGAGAAAATAGGGGGCTGGAGCCTCCTTCTAGTTGCAGTTGGAAAACAAAGGAAGTTGGTGCTTTCAATGAATGTAATTCTTAAAGACATATAAGAAAAAACAATATGTGGTTTTCTCATGCTTTCGGTTTCCACGTAAAAACATCGGTGTACTGTGTATATGTATGATTGCTCATTTTTTCATTATTTATTTACTCTGCAACTATTGGATGATAATGCTACATTGATATAACACTTGAATTTTATGGTTAAAAAGAATTAAATTTCTCTATTAATGATTCACTCCTCCTCTTAGTAATCCAACAATTGGAATCAGAGGAGATTCCTTCAGGAAACGGTTTAACCACTAGAAGGAGATCATGGATTATTATGAGAATGGAGTACCACTATTTAATGGTTAGAATGGTTTAAAGTATGAGTTATGGAGTGGAAGGATGAACGTATTTTTATAGGCACAGGGGTGTTATATTTGGCTATCATTCATTACAGGATATGATAGTTCAAAAAGGGAAAAGACTACAACCAAGAAGGAATTGAAGAAGCATAAAAAAAGAACAATGGATATCATCTGGGAAGGATTAGCTAATACGATAGGAGAAAAGGTTGGTAAATGTTCATCAGCCAAATAACTTTGGGATAAGTTACATGATATATATTCTTCACCCATCGCAGATTCAAAAAATGCCAAAGAAGAAGTAGGTACAGATCAAGAAGAAATATGTTCACCATGTCAAACAGATTCAGAAGATGAAGAGTACATAATCAACAAAGGTATGTTGTTATTATTTAATTGTGAAAAACACAGACATCTTGAAATAAAATGCCATGAAGGAAATGAGACATAAAAACTAATTGAAAAAGAAGACAATTATGAAGAATAATTTATTAGTGCTTTAGATGAACTAAGAAAAGAAAGAGAAGAAAACAAGTCACTCAAGAAAGAATTGATGAAACAAAAGGAAATTTCTCACATTTTTTAAGAAGCCCAACAAATCATAAAGAACTTAAGAACTCAGCTAGAAGAAGCTAGAAATATCGAAGAAAATCTTAAATATCAAAAGAAGTATTTGGAAGCCAACATAGCAGCATAGAAGGAAGAAGCGGAAATGAGAGAAAAAATATTGACTTGGTCAAGAAGAGAAAGGACTTGAAGAAGAAATAATAACATTAAAAATCCATCTTGAAGAAAGGAAAAGAACATAAGAAGTCATGAAGTCTCAGATAATGAAGAAAAGAAGAAGAGGTTGAGATGCTTGAATAATAAGTTGTCACGTTGAGAAGTAAAATCGTCAAGATCAACAAGAACGTTGAAGAGACAAAAAATTCCACATTAGTTATAGAGAATGAAGAGAAGAACTCTAGGTTGCTAGAAAAGAAGAATGAATAAAATAGAAAGAGTTATGTAGAAGTACTCAAAGGAAGGAATCATGGTCAACCTGAATCTAAGAAAACTATTAAAGATACATATTTAAGAAGACCATCCATGTTCAAGACACAAAGAAGCTTCAATCATGATCATGATCAGTCAAGGAAGAAATTCAGAAGGACTACACCACAAAGAAGATAATTCAATCCCTGGTATGCAAATTTATTTTATGGTCATTATTTTTATTGTACTAATTTTGGACATAAGGTTGCAGATTGCGGGGATTATAAAAGTGTTCAAGCAAGAAATTCCTATGTGGCCCCAAGTAACATTGAATGTTACAAATGTCATAACTATGGACACATAACTAGTGATTGTAGAAGCATGATCAATACTTCCATGAAAGAGAACACTGATATCATATATAAGAAAGTATGGATAAGAAAACACGAAGAACAAGTGAACAAAGATCAGGTCCCAGAGATCGCAAGATTGGCAATAAAACGAGATGAAGAAAATTCTACAAAGAAAAAGAAAGATGTTAGATACAGAAAGGTTTGGAAAATAATTGAAAGAAAAGAAGGACATGTATATAAGGAAAAGGTTCAAGAGATTGTACTTTTAGCCATTGTAGTGAAAGATGAATGCACAGATAGAAAGAAAGAAGCCAGAGCTTAGAGAGATGATGAATCTACCAATGAAGATGATGATGAATACACATCAGAGTAGGAATTGTTTTGAGCCAATCAGCTTAGAGACTCCTAGGTAACATGAATATTAGACAAGGGGAGTCTATGCGATAGCTATGAAAGACCAAAGAACCATCCTTCGAGAAACTTGCAGAGTTTGATTAGACAGATCCATCGCAACCAGTTAGCAGAAGTACAGTTTGATAGTTGTAGTATTGAAGACTTCATGATAGTATAGTAATAAATGGGTTAGCATTATGAACAATTGTTTTGTAAAGTCTTGGACAGTATGGACAGAGATGGATTTGTAAGAACACTTAGCAGGTTTGGACAGATATATGACAGTGCACGAGATCATGGATTCATATATTGGTTCAGAGAGTGGTTCAAAGACAAAGGAACATTATGGATGCTAATTACATAGGAAACAGACTGAACAATTCTAATGGATTCCAAATTGACAGATATTTTTTGGACACATACAATGCATATAGAAGTTCACATTTAAAATAGAGTAGTTCTCAAAAACAAAAATGAAAAAACTCCCTACGAGATATGGAAAGGAAGATCAACAAATGTGAAGCACTTTAGAATATTTGGAAGCAAATGCTACATCAAAAGCGAAGATGGAAGAATGAGAAAGTTTGACTCTCATGTGGAAAAAGGAGTACTTGTTGGTTACTCGAGTACAAGGAAAGCATACAAGTGTTACAATCTGAGATTGAAAAATGTTGTGAAAAGCATCAATATAACAATTGATGAAATAGGTGGAAGAGAATCAAAGGAAGAAGAAAATGAATCAATGGAACAACTTTACGAAGAAAAAGAAAAATATGAAGAAGAAGTAGAAGAGGAAGATGAAGAAGATCAGACATAAGTAGAAAGTGCCTCCAAAGACACCTACCAAACAAGTACAAAAGAAACATCCTTCAAATCATATTATCGGAAACAAGGATGCATGAGTTGAGACTAGAAGAAGAATCCGTTCACTATAACAAATGAACCTAGCACTCTTATCTACGATTGAACCAAACAGTTTTGAAGAGGACAACAAGGATGAATTCTAGAATAAGTCCATGGATGGAGAATTGGATCAAATAGAGAAGAATGAAACTTGAGAATTGGTTCCAAGACCAAAGAACAAGAATGTGATTGGCACAAAGTGGGTTTTCATAAATAAATTGAATGAAGATGGACATGTTACAAGGAACAAAGCTATATTGGTATTGTAAAGGATATGCACAGGTTGAAGGAGTCCAATTTGAAGAGACATTTTCCCCAGTTTCCAGAATGGAAGCAATGCAATTGCTTTTAGCTTATGCATGCTCCAAGAATATTAAAGTGTATCAGATGGATGTGAAATCAAATTTTCTGAATGGGGAGCTTAAAGAAGAAGTATACATTGAACAACCAGAAGGATTTCATTTATCAGAGAATGCAGATTATGTGTGTAAATTGAAGAAGGCATTGTATGGTCTAAAACAGGCTCCTAGAGCATGGTACTCTAGACTGGATAAATATCTACAACAGGAAGGGTTCAGAAAAGGAAGTGCAAACAACAACCTCTACATCAAGGTAACTCAAGATACTATTTTATTAATTGAAGTTTATGTTGATGATATTATTTTTGGAAGTACTGATGATAGGTTAAGCCAAAAATTTGCAAAGGATATGCATAATGAATTTGAAATGTCATTACTCGAAGAACTATCCTTCTTTCTAGGTCTTCAGATACATCAAAGCAACCAAGGAATTTTTATTTCTCAAACTAAGTATATCAAAGAAATGCTAAAGAGGCTCAGAATGGAAGATTGTAAACCAGTTACCACTCCTATGCAAACCAACTGCAAGTTGAGAAAAGATGATGATTCAAATTCTACATACCAGAGGCAACATAGGTCAATGATTGGTAGCTTACTATATGTGACAACATCCAGACGAGATGTAATGCAGGTAGTTGGACAGGTGGCATGATTTCAAGAAGCACCAACGGAATCACATATATTAACAATGAAGAGGATTTTCAGATATCTCAAAGGAACAAAAGAGTTTGGATTATGGTATCCATAAGGAAATGATCTATCACTTATTACCTACACATATGTAGATTCGGTAGGTTGGATTGATGATCGACGAAGCACTAGTGGAGCAGCATTATACTTGGGTGAGTGTTTAGTATCTTGGATAAGAAAGAAACAATCATCATTATCTTTATCTACAGCCGAAGCAAAGTATATTGCAACAAAAAGATGTTGTACTCAGGTTTTATGGATGAAACAAACTTTGACAGATATATAGGTTGAGTATGATGAGCCCATTCCAATATATTGTGATAATACAAGTGCCATCAATATCTCAAAGAACCCAGTGATGCACTCCAAGACGAAGCACATTCCAATAAAGTATCACTTTCTACAAGAACAGGTTGCAGAGAAGAACATCAAAGTTGAATATTTGGGCACAAAAAAACAAGTGGCATACATCTTTACAGAACCACTTCCAAGGGAAGCCTTTGAGTATCTTCGCGAGAGACTCAGTGTAATTTCTAATCTAAAATGAATGCTTTTGAATGCATATCTTATATGTCTTAGATTTACACGAGGAAACACCATAAAGATGTCAATTCAGGTTGGGATATCAGTTTCAGGAAGAGTTCAGTTAGGGGGAGCAGCCCCATATGGAAAGATACCTTTTCCATTGATGACAAAGGGGGAGAGATTTATTAGATGAAAAGGTAAATGCTTGGAGAAAGATCACAAAGGCATGGTTCCAGGGGGGGCGATGGTCGTAGGGGAAACATGAGTGATATGAATTTAGTATTGCATCAAATTGTTTCCATCAATGCCAAAGGGGGATATTGTTGATTATTTGGGTTGGATTTCATTGATGTCAACCCTTGAATAAAGTCCAGTAGTGAATTTCGNTTACAAATGTCATAACTATGGACACATAGCTAGTGATTGTAGAAGCATGATCAATACTTCCATGAAAGAGAACACTGATATCAGATATAAGAAAGTATGGATAAGAAAACACGAAAAACAAGTGAACAAAGACCAGGTCCCAGAGATTGCAAGATTGGCAATAAAACGAGATGAAGAAAATTCTACAAAGAAAAAGAAAGATGTCATATACAGAAAGGTTTGGAAAATAATTGAAAGAAAAGAAGGACATGTATATAAGGAAAAGGTTCAAGAGATTGTACTTTTAGCCATTGTAGTGAAAGATGAATGCACGGATAGAAAGAAAGAAGTCAGAGCTTAGAGAGATGATGAATCTACCAATGAAGATGATGATGAATACACATCAGAGTAGGAATTGTTTTGAGCCAATCAGCTTAGAGACTCCTAGGTAACATGAATATTAGACAAGGGGAGTCTATGCGATAGCTATGAAAGACCAAAGAACCATCCTTCGAGAAACTTGCAGAGTTTGATTAGACAGATCCATCGCAACCAGTTAGCAGAAGTACAGTTTGATAGTTGTAGTATTGAAGACTTCATGATAGTATAGTAATAAATGGGTCAGCATTATGAACAATTTTGTTGTAAAGTCTTGGACAGTATGGACAGAGATGGATTTGTAAGAACACTTAGCAGGTTTGGACAGATATATGACAGTGGATGAGATCATGGATTCATATATTGGTTCAGAGAGTGGTTCAAAGACAAAGGAACATTATGGATGTTAATTACATAGGAAACGGACCGAACAATTCTAATGGATTCCAAATTGACAGATATTTTTTAGACACATACAATGCATATAGAAGTTCACATTCAAAATAGAGTAGTTCTCAAAAACAAAAATGAAAAAACTCCCTACGAGATATGGAAAGGAAGACCAACAAATGTGAAGCACTTTAGAATATTTGGAAGCAAATGCTACATCAAAAGCAAAGATGGAAGAATGAGAAAGTTTGACTCTCATGTGGAAAAAGGAGTACTTGTTGGTTACTTGAGTACAAAGAAAGCATACAAGTGTTACAATCTGAGATTGAAAAATGTTGTGGAAAGCATCAACATAACAATTGATGAAATAGGTGGAAGAGAATCAAAGGAAGAAGAAAATGAATCAATGGAACAACTTTACGAAGAAAAAGAAAAATATGAAGAAGAAGTAGAAGAGGAAGATGAAGAAGATCAGACATAAGTAGAAAGTGCCTCCAAAGACACCTACCAAACAAGTACAAAAGAAACATCCTTCAAATCATATTATCGGAAACAAGGATGCATGAGTTGAGACTAGAAGAAGAATTCGTTCACCATAACAAATGAACCTAGCACTCTTATCTACGATTGAACCAAACAGTTTTGAAGAGGACAACAAGGATGAATTCTAGAATAAGTCCATGGATGGAGAATTGGATCAAATAGAGAATAATGACACTTGAGAATTGGTTCCAAGACCAAAGAACAAGAATGTGATTGGCACAAAGTGGGTTTTCATAAATAAATTGAATGAATATGGACATGTTACAAGGAACAAAGCTATATTGGTATTGTAAAGGATATACACAGGTTGAAGGAGTCCAATTTGAAGAGACATTTTCCCCAGTTTCCAGAATGGAAGCAATGCAATTGCTTTTAGCTTATGCATGCTCCAAGAATATTAAAGTGTATAAGATGGATGTGAAATCAAATTTTCTGAATGGGGAACTTAAAGAAGAAGTCTACATTGAACAACCAGAAGGATTTCATTTGTCAGAGAATGCAGATTATGTGTGTAAATTCAAGAAGGCGTTGTATGGTCTAAAAAAGGCTCCTAGAGCATGGTACTCTAGACTGGATAAATATCTACAACAGGAAGGGTTCAGAAAAGGAAGTGCAAACAACAACCTCTACATCAAGGTAACTCAAGATAGTATTTTATTAATTGAAGTTTATGTTGATGATATTATTTTTGGAAGTACTGATGATAGGTTAAGCCAAAAATTTGCAAAGGATATGCATAATGAATTTGAAATGTCATTACTCGGAGAACTATCCTTCTTTCTAGGTCTTCAGATACATCAAAGCAACCAAGGAATTTTTATTTCTCAAACTAAGTATATCAAAGAAATGCTAAAGAGGCTCAGAATGGAAGATTGTAAACCAGTTACCACTCCTATGCAAACCAGCTGCAAGTTGAGAAAAGATGATGATTCAAATTCTATAGACCAGAGGCAATAGAGGTTAATAATTGGTAGCTTACTATATGTGACAACATCCAGACGAGATGTAATGCAGGTAGTTGGATAGGTGGCATGATTTCAAGAAGCACCAACGAAATCACATATATTAACAATGAAGAGGATTTTCAGATATCTCAAAGGAACAAAAGAGTTTGGATTATGGTATCCATAAGGAAAGGATCTATCACTTATTACCTACACATATGTAGATTCGGTAGGTTGGATTGATGATCGATGAAGCACTAGTGGAGCAACGTTCTACTTGGGTGAGTGTTTAGTATCTTGGATAAGAAAGAAACAATCATCATTATCTTTATCTACAACAGAAGCAAAGTATATTGCAACAAAAAGATGTTGTACTCAGGTTTTATGGATGAAACAAACTTTGACAGATATATAGATTGAGTATGATGAGCCCATTCCAATATATTGTGATAATACAAGTGCCATTAATATCTCAAAGAACCCAGTGATGCACTCCAAGACGAAGAACATTCCAATAAAGTATCACTTTCTACAAGAACAGGTTGCAGAGAAGAACGTCAGAGTTGAATATTTGGGCACAAAAGAACAAGTGGCATACATCTTTACAGAACCACTTCCAAGGGAAGCCTTTGAGTATCTTCGCGAGAGACTCAGTGTAATTTCTAATCTAAAATGAATGCTTTTGAATGCATATCTTATATGTCTTAGATTTACACGAGGAAACACCATAAAGATGTCAATTCAGGTTGGGATATCAGTTTCAGGAAGAGTTCAGTTAGGGGGAGCAGCCCCATATGGAAAGATACCTTTTCCATTGATGACAAAGGGGGAGAGATTTATTAGATGAAAAGGTAAATGCTTGGAGAAAGATCACAAAGGCATGGTTCCAGGGGGGGCGATGGTCGTAGGGGAAACATGAGTGATATGAATTTAGTATTGCATCAAATTGTTTCCATCAATGCCAAAGGGGGATATTGTTGATTATTTGGGTTGGATTTCATTGATGTCAACCCTTGAATAAAGTCCAGTAGTGAATTTCG
>JZKD02S1927049.1:246797-306055 GCA_000966675.3 Picea glauca | reverse complement strand
GAGGTTGGTATCCAAAGTGAGACACTCGCCCAAGGGTGGTGCCTCCTCTTTTACTTTGCTCGGGCTGTAATGAAAATGTGGAGGTGGAGACGGGTGGCAATGAGCAGTGCAGGAGGTCATCTCCAGTTTAACCCTGCTGGCTCCATGAAGCAGGAGGGGAGCCAGCTAAGTGATTTGGGGGGAGTGATGAGGACTGGTGAAGTCGGTAATGAGATATTTTTGAGAGGGGGTGATCTTGTTAGCCTGAGAGAGGGCATTGTTTTTATGAGCACCTCTCTTGGGATTTTTGCGCTCCCGGGGCATTGTGGGAGGGATAGGGAGGTGGAGGAAGGAGTGAGTGAAGTTTGGGGGAAGATGCAAGGTGCTCTAGAGGGAAACAAAGGAGCCAAACCGAAGAATGGAACAGAGGGAGGCAGAGAGCATGCCACTGGTTTGTGGGGAGAGGTCACAAAGAACAATGTTGTGGAAGCTATCATGAGGGCCAAGGAGCATTGCAGAGCGAATGCACTAGGGAGAGAATGGAGTGGAATGAGCTTGGATGTGGCATTTTACTCCATGAAATCCTAAATGGACCTCTCCATTCTCCATTGAAGTCGGAAAACACCTCTATGTCCTCTTGGTACATTGCGCCTAACTGGTTCTCTCACCCAGAATTCTAGCCAGGAGCACTAACATAACTCCTCTCATGGTTTGAGCCATGGAGGAGTTAATGTGCAGGGGCGGGCGGTCGGGGTTAATAACTCCCCCAGCTGCCTAGTTCTAGCTGTCCTCCTCCTTTCTCCAGGTGGGACCTCATCTGGGTGGCCACTTGGTGTACTTTTAATATAACCCTTTATTATTATTTATTTATATATTATTCATTTTATTTATTCAATATGTATATATTTTAACACATTTAATTATTAACTATACTTATATAAGTATATATGTGTGAACTTGGGTAAAATCATGTAGATGGGTGTCCATTTTTCTTGTTTAATGAGAAAAATTTTTTTTTTTCACAAGTTCTTCAATGTCCGGTAAACAAAAGTATATTTTTTTATTTAGAATTTCACTTTACAATAAATCAAAACTTGTGAAGAATTTTGTTAGCTTTCTAATGATTATTTTTCAATTTTTTTTTATTGAGATTTGATATGTGAATTTGGAAATTGTTTGACAATATGTTCCTTAAAAATGAAGGGAATGATTGTTATAGGAAGATTCCCTGTGGACAAGTGAATCCCCTCTTGGACTATAGACTCCTAAGACCAAGACAGAAAGGTGCTAACATTGGTCATTGAAATCCCTTTAAACCTAGATAAGCTAATCTATAGAGAAGAGGAGGAAGATATGAACCTTTTTACGATGTTTGTCCTTTCTCAGTCCAAGTTGAGCTTTGATCCCCAAGCTATTCAACAAGTCCTGCAATCCAATCAAAGACAAAACATGCTTCCTATTCTACCATGATTAGTTTGAAACTAGATCTATCCATCAAAGACAAGTTCATGTAGATACACATAATCTTGAAGGAAATAGTCCAAGCACATGTATTAATGAGAACTCAAAAGAGATACTTATCGACCTTTGATGAAGCTTCAATAGCCTCTTCCTGCTCTCCTTGTCCAGCCTTTTTCTCAAATAATCCACAATCAAAATGACTATGCTTTCACTGATAATTCTCCCTTATGAGATCATAAGTTTGATTTCTTCAATGTCTCTCTCCCATTCACCATGAGGAGGCCTCCTTATATAGGCTTTGAGAGGCCCAACCACCTTATATATTCTTGGGATAGGTTGAGGATCTTTCTCAATCAGTTGTGGAGCCTCCCTAAGATTCAACCTTGACCTCAGATTCGAATCAAACTGACTCCAAAGATAAGGAGGATTTTCCCCTGATTTCCTCAACAACACAACACTCCTCCAGAATGGTGCACAGAGTGTTGAAAAACTCCCCCAAAGGAGGGAAAGGAGAGCTAGCGTTCCCTGTCAGCAGGTAGGGGAGTGATGCCCTTCAAAAGTGATGTTTAAGTGGTTCTCAAGGCAAAAGAATTTGTACTCTTTGTCAAATGACATGCCCTTATTTTAACCAGTCTCTGAGGATGTCTCAAGTGTCCTTGTGATGTCATTCGAGATACGACATAAGCAAGATGAAAGTATGATATTTTTTACACTTGCAACATTTGTGGCCAAAGTGTGATACTTGTAATGAAGATAGTAGGTCATAATTGAAGTGAGTAATTTTTATGTGTAACAGATTTCCCCCCAAACTGTGAAGTTAGAAGACAAAAATTGATGACTGAAGTACTTTGTAGAATTTTTCGAGAAAGGGTATGGAATCGGAGAACCTAGTAGAAGCTGCACACAACCATCAAACAAATATTATGATATGTTTCAAACCCAAGGAAGGAATACCTATGCTTGGGTGATAAAAGACTTGCAAGGTATGGCGGCCATAAGATACATTGTGGATCCATAATTGTGTAAAAAGATATAACCACCAAAGATACAATGTGGATCTATACTTCCATGTCATAGATAGGGCGTAGCCATGAAAAATACACATTGGATATACAAAATGACAAGACATAGCCACGGACTAATACAAAGTGGATCTATGTAACAGTATATGTGTCAATTTTCTCAAAAGAAACTGCGTCGCAACCTGTGCAAAGTATATATCAGAGTCATCACTCAACCCAGGGTCTTCTTACCGATCTCGATGTAGTACAAATATAACCATGTGAATAGATGTCCCGATGCCGAACATGGTAGAAACCACTTGATTACCGGTCAATGAGGTAAACTTTTAACAAGTGCGATGGAGATCACCATTGATGTCAATGATTCTCAAGGTACCCTAGTACATTCTAGCGAATGTGAATAAATGAGATGAAGTCGAAAATTTGTGGAATCATCCAATCGGAGGTCAATTATGTAAACCGACTGTCGAAAGCAAGGAGGCCTGCCATTGAGGCATGAAGGTACCAAGGTACTAACTGGTTTCTAGGTCTAGTTCCCGGATAATGTGTTGAAGTCGAAAGGAAACAAACTTGTCACAGGAGGGCCTTGATATATCCCCCATCAACGACACGAAACTGACACAGAGATATAAGGTGGTGAATTAGATGATAACGGACTGACATGGGTGTTGGAACAAGAAATTTGTGATGGTTGATTCTCGAGGCAGATACTTCCCTTGAACACTAAGGCACGACAGTAGAAACATGACATGGACCAAAACATGATGATGCATTGGATACTGTGACTTTCCTTAGGTGAACCAAAGGAGTAAAGAAACACAAAGGATTGGTTCAATGCAGAGGTTCAGTGGATTAAAATGTATGCAAAGACAAAGTGTTGTGTTCAAGGGTGACCGTAAGAGTGACTTGTGATGTTTTCAAAACCTGCTTGGCCTGCTTCCTTCAAAATTTTCCCCCATCCACATAGACGAGAACCTTTTTTTAATTTAAAGAGCTCGAGGAGGATAACACATGCTCTATATAACTCACCTTTGGTAAGTCTCTCTTCCTTTGTTTAAGGAACTGGAAGAAGTAAGGGTTTGGTCCCATATGGGCCATTCAATGTATATATTTTTAATGAGTCCAGAGAAGGTAAACTTGGTGATTTTTCATGTTTAGAGAGTCTGAAAAGAACTTAAAGACGACTCTAGGGTTGTCCTTTTTCATAATGTTAGTCTCACGAGTCCAAAAAAGAGATAAATTATCACTCGAAAGACACCCTTTCAAACCTTTTAATGAGTGGGAAAGGAAGCAATATCACTCGACAATATTTTCATGTTTAGAAAGTCTGAAAAGATCTTAAAGGAGACTCTTGGGGGTTCCTTTTTCGTGTATCCATGTGATTCCCAAAAAGAGATAAAAGTTTACTCGGTTGTGTTCTCATGTTTTTTTTTAGCACGAGAAAGAACAAAGACTAAGCTCGATATTGGTTTCATTTTTACATAAGCTTGAAACAAAATTAAAGTATGCTTGTAAATTCCCAATGTAATTTCCAAAGGTTGGGATACCCATGGATGGTTGGTACTATGCCCCCAACTTGAAAATCTAGTGGCATAACTCCAGAATGATAATCAAAGGCTAGAGACATGCCCCCCCCAAGCTTCAATTCATTCACAGACTTTGAGGTTGTCACCAATTTCTCTACTAGATGGAGAAAAATGATAAGGGTGGATGAAATGAAGGATCAAATATGAGACCTAACGAAAGACTCGACTTGACTTGGTAGGAGAGGTGACTGTTTCATGACCTTTGTTTCATTTTTTAACGAGGTTGTCACATAGAAGGGAAAACTATGCTCAAGGTTCCAGGTTCAATCCCCATATCTCTGTTTCATTTTTTAATGAGCTTCCCACAGATAAGAGAAACTATGCTCATAGCCTCTGTTTCATTTTTTAATGAGGTTGCTACAAATATGCAGAAACTATCCTCATAGTTGGTTTCATTTTTTAATGAGCTTGAAATCAGAAAACCATGCTCATGGATTTTATCTTGATCATGGCTTCCAAGAGGACAATGCTCTAAAAGGAATACATGTCAGGGGACAAACGTCAATCATGGCTTCCAAGAGATCTTTGCTAGATGGAAGAAAAGAACTCTGGAAGGAATACATGTTGACGACCTCGATAAGGGTAGGGAGATCTAGCTCTAATAGCCCTATTGAAGAGATCACCATTTCAACTACCGGATATAAGTCATAAGAGGCTTTGCTTACAGTGAAAGGCTCATCTTTATCGACAATTGAAGACATGGAAAATAATGCCACATTATTGACCTGTGGCGGGGGCGATACCGTATGCATATAAGAACTATTTAGGGAGGTCATTGGGTTGGTAATCAAGTCAGGACCAACACATGAAAGTTGATCAATATCCACAATGCTTCCATTGCGAGGGAAAGATATCACATGAAAAAGAGTAGACACAATAGCTTTCATGGCATAGACATAATCTCGCCCAAGGAGTAAATCAAAATCCAAGGGGTCCTAGACTACCATAACATCAGTAAAGATAGTTTTCCCTCCCAAAGTTACGAGAAACTGAGGAAGGACTCTTAAAGGGTGACTGGTTATTCTGTTAAAATCGAACAAAGTCTGGGTAACTAGCACAAGCTAAGGATAACCCAAAGCTTGCTAAGCAATAGAGGACAAAATACTAACAGACGAACCTTCATCTATCAACGCATGAGGAACGTCCTGAACACAAACCTGTATTGTAATATTGAAAGGAATGTGAGAGGGAAGACGAAGTTTGGTTAGCACACCCCAATAAAAAATGATGGCCTCATTACTTGGAGGGGGTTTCATGAGAGAAGGAGGAATGCCCCCTAGCACAGTAGATTCAGTATCAATGAGAAAAACATGGGAAGAATCAGGTTTACTCTCTAGCAGGAGAGTAGGATCGATTGATAACGACATCAAATCGACCACTTGGGTTTCATTTTCCAAGGGGAGAATGGGGTTGATAGGTGGAAATGGATCTAACACTTGGGTTGCACTCTCTAACGGGAGAGTGGGATCGACCGAAGATGGGATAAAATCAACCACTTTGTCAACTAGGTCAACTAAGGGCATGACCAGATTGACGACATGATCAACCAGACTGACCGATGAAGGGATTGGAGAAACCACTTTGGCACTCGTCAGAGGAAGAGTGGGATTGGCCATGTTGGCACTCTTCAGATGAAAGGTTGGACTGACTAATGGCATGACTTGATCAGTTACTTGGGCTTGAAACATATCATAGTATTTGTTTGATGGTTGTGTGTAGCTTCTACCAGGTCTCTGAGTCCATACCCTTGCTCCAAAAAGTCTACAAAGTACTTCAGTCTCTGTCTTCTAACTTCACACTTTGGGGGGCAATCTGTTACACATCAAAATTACTCACTTCAATGATGACCTACTTTCGTCATTACAAGAATCGCACTTTGGCCACAAATGTCGCAAGTGTCGAAAATATCATACTGTCATCTTGCCTGCCTTGGGTTTGAAACATGTCATAATATTTGTTTGGTGGTTGTGTGCAGCTTATACTAGCTTCTCCAAGTCCATGCCCTTTCTCTAAAAAGTCCACAAAGTACTTCAGTCATCAATTTCCATATTCTAACTTCACACTTTGGGGGGCAATCTGTTACACATCAAAATTACTCACTTCAATGATGACCTATTTTCGTCATTACAAGTATCGCACTTTGGCCACAAATGTTCCAAGTGTCGAAAATATCATACTGTCATCTTGCTTATGTTGTATCTAGAACGACATCACAAGGACACTTGAGACATCCTAAGATATTGGTTAAAAGAAGAACATGTCATTTAACGAAGAGTAAAAATTCATTTGCCTTGAGAAAACCACTTAAAAATCACTTTTGAAGGGCAACGCTCCCCTACCCACTGACAGGGAGTGCTAGCGCTCCTTGCCCTCCTTTGGGGGAGTGTTGCAACTCTCTGTGCACCATTATAGAGGAGCATTTTTTTGTTGAGGAAATCAGGGGAAAATCCCCCTTATCTCTGGAGTCAATTTGATTCGAATTTGAGGTTAAGGATGAATCTTCAACCTATCCCTAATATTCAGTCAAGACCTAATGAAAGTCCTGACTCGAATTGGTAGGAGAGGTGACTATTTCATGAACTTTGTTTCATTTTTTAACGAGCTTGCCACAGAGAAGGGAAAACTATGCTCAAGGTTCCAGGTTCAATCCCCAGATCTATATTTCATTTTGTAACGAGCTTGCCACAGATAAGCAAAACTATGCTCGTAGCCTCTATTTCATTTTTTAACGAGGTTTCTACAGAGATGCGAAAACCATCCTCACAGTTGGCTTCAATTTTTAGTAATCTTGAAATCAAAAAACCATGATCATGGCTTTCATATTGATCATGACTTCCAAGAGGACAATGCTCTAGAAGGAATACATGTCAAGGGACAAACGTCAATCATGGCTTCCAAGATATCTTTGCTAGATGGAAGAAAATAACTCTGGCAGGAATACATGTCGACGACCTCGATAAGGGTAGGGAGATATGGCTCTAATAGCCCTATCGAAGAGATCACCATGTCAACTACCGGATCTAATTCATAAGAGGTTGAGCTTACAGTGAGAGGATCATATTTATCGGTAGATGAAGACATGGGAAATAACGCCACATAATTGACCTGTGGCAGGAGCGATACAGTCTGCATATAAGAACCGTTTAGGGAGGTCATTGGGTTGGTAATCAAGTCAATACCAACACATGAAAGTTGATCAATAGCCACAATTCTTCCACTGTGAGGGAAATATATCACACGAAAAAGAGTAGACACAATAGCTTTCATGGCATAGACATAATCTCTCCCAAGGAGTAAATCAAAATCCAAGGGGTCCTAGAATACCATAACATCAATAAAGATAGTTTTCCCTCCCAAAGTTACAGGAAACTAAGGAACGACTCCTATAGGGTGACTGGTTCTTATGTTAAAAGAGAACAGAGTTTGGGTAACCGACACAAGCTAAGGATAACACAAATCTTGCCAATAAATAGAGGATAAAATACTAACGGACGAACCTTCATCTATCAACGCATGAGGAACGTCCTGACCAAAAACCTGTATTGTAATCTTGAAAGGAATGTGAGAGAGAAGATGAGGTTCGATTAGCACAACCCAATAAAAAAGGATGGCCTCATTATTTGGAGGGGTTTCGCGAGATAAGGAGGAATCCCCCCCAACACGGTAGATTCTGTATCAACGAGAAAAACGTGGGCAGAATCAGGTTTAATCTCTAGTGGGAGAGTAGGATCGATTGATAATGACATCAAATCGATCACTCGGGTTGCATTATCCAAGGGGCGAATGGGGTCGACAGGTTGAAACAGATTGACCGCTTGGGTTGCACTCTCTAACAGGAGAGTGGGATCGACCGAAGATGGGATCATATCAACCACTTTGTCAACTAGTTCAACTGAGGATGTGACCAAATTGATGACATGATCAACCATACTGACCGATGAGGGGATCATAGAAACCACTTTGACACTCGTCAGAGGAGGAGTGGGATTGACCACGTTGGCACTCTTCAGATGAAGGGTGAGACTAACCAATGTCAGGACTGGATCAATCACTTGGGTTTGAAACATATCATAATATTTGTTTGATGGTTGTGTGCAACTTCTACCAGGTTCTTCGAGTCCACACCCTTGCTCGAAAAATTCTACAAAGTACTTTAGTCATCAATTTCCATCTTCTAACTTCACACTTTGGGGGGGAATCTATTACACATCAAAATTACTCACTTCAATGATGACCTACTGTCGTCATTACAAGTATCGCACTTTGGCCACAAATGTCGCAAGTGTCGAAAATATCATTCTTTCATCCTACATGCCTTGGGTTTGAAACATATCATAATATTTGTTTGATGGTTGTGTGCAACTTCTACCAGGTTCTCCGATTCCATACCCTTGCTCGAAAAAGTCTACAAAGTACTTCAGTCATCAGTTTTCATCTTCTAACTTCACACTTTGGGGGGCAATCTTTTACACATCAAAATTACTCACTTCAATGATGACCTATTGTCGTCATTACAAGCATCTCACTTTTGCCACAAATGTTGCAAGTGTCAAAAATATCATACTGTCATCTTTCTTATGTCGTATACTGAATGACATCACAGGGACACTTGAGACATCCTCAGAGACTGGTTAAGAGGACATGTCATTTGATAAAGAGTACAAAGCCTTTTTCCTTGATAAAACCACTTAAAAACCACTTTTGAAGGGCAACGCTCCCCTACCCACTGACAGGGAGTGCTAGATCTCATTTCCCTCCTTTAGGGGAGCGTTGCAATGCTTTGTGCACCATTCTGGAGGAGCATTGTGTTGTTGAGGAAATAAGGGGAAAATCCCCCTTATCTCTAGAGTCAGTTTGATTCAAATCTGAGGTCAAGATTGAATCTTCAACCTATCCCTAAGATTCATCCTTGACCTCATATTAGAATCAAACTGACTCCAAAGATAAGGGGGATTTTCCCCTGATTTATTCAACAACACGATGCTCCTCCAGAATGGCGCACAGAGCGTTGCAATGCTCCCCCAAAGGAGGGCAAGGAGTGCTAGCGCTCCCTGTCAGTGGTTAGGGGAGTGATGCCTTTCAAAAGTGATTTTTAAGTGGTTTTATCAAGGCAAAAGGCTTTGTACTCTTCATCAAATGACATGTCCTCCTTTTAAACAGTCTCTGAGGATGTCTCAAGTGTCCCGGGATACGACATAAGCAATATGACAATATGATATTTTCAACACTTGCAACAGTTGTGGCCAAAGTGTGATACTTGTAATGACGATAGTAGGTCATCATTGAAGTGAGTCATTTTGATGTGTAACAATGATAATGAGTTATGTTTTCCCCCAAGAATGTATCCATTATTAAACTTTTGTTTTTGACAAATGAAATATACTACAACAATATACATAGACTCTATTTTTTTATGACTATATTTTTGGATCTAATGGATGAATATTATAATTTCTAGAATTTTTTTAATTTGACCAATCTGAAAAATTTGAATATTTTAAACACATGTCCCCCCCGCCATGTATCTATCTGAATTTCTACTTAAAACTAAAATATAAAAATACCCTTTTGAAGAGAACAATTTAAGGAATTTTAATATAAATTTTCCATAATTTTCCACTGTGTATTATTAGATATATGGATTTTTATTTCGCTGAATCATAATGTCACTTGAAAATATTACGTAGTGATTTTTTTTATAAAATTAAATAAAATTAGATTAAAAAAATGAAAATGAAAAAAATTATATCCAATGAAATTAGATTTAATTTTTAAAATGTTGGTATCAATTCCGAAACTAAATTTTGAGTATTTGTAGGAGTCTGATACCTCCAAAGTTCAAGTAAGCTTGAGAGAATTCACAGTTTCCAACAAACAGTCCCATTTGCAGGTTTTTGAGCAAAATATGCTTTCGCCCGAAAAGTATTTTGTTCATCCAAAACCCTTTTTTTAACCTAATCTATTTATTTTTAACAGATTCCTAACCTTTTAGCTGAAAAGTAGTTTTTTCGGCCGAAAGATGGGTGAGAGAATTCCATCGTCCATAAAAACAAATATGAAGGTACACGTCATTTGGTTTTAGTTGGCACGAAATCATTTAAATACACTTTCAGTAGAACCATTTTTACACAGTTCAATCGCTCGTTTCATATTTTTGCATATGTGGATCCCCTGAGAAAAAGTTTGGAGCATCTTTTTCGTTATTTATAGGATCTTTTGGGTTGTTTTGAACAAGGTTCTTGCTATTTTTTCAGCTTTGTTGATGTTTTTGAAACTTTGTTGATGTTTTGAATGGAAAAAACAAATTCTCTTCTTGAAGTTCAAGTTTTTATTGAAGTAACAATTTTTATATTGAAGTATTTCTTGAACATTTTTTCAAGGTGAAGTCTTACTTGAACATTATTTTCAAGGTGAAGGATTTCATAAGAAATTTCTTATTATATCAAAGGGAATCTTTTTTAGAGTAAGTTTTTTAAACATTTCCTATCAAATTCTTGATATTATTTTTGAATAATTTTTGACGCAATGAAGTTTTTCTGAAACTATGTTTTTCAAAGATCAAAAGTTTTTAAAAATTTTCTTGAAAAACAATTTTTTATGCAAAATTTATTTTAAAAACAATTTTCTTTATTGAACACTTTTTTCCAAATATTTTACAATATGATTATGAAATCCATTTTTTTATTTCTTTTTATTTTGTGTTATAAAATGTTGAATTTTTTTAAATTTTTTTACAGATAACTATACTCATGGGCAACAAAAGTGGGCGCAAGAGAAAATTTGATCGCACTCGAGATGAAACTCGCCATAATGAACAAAGGAAAGAGATTTATTGGAGAAAGAAATGATGATGATGTAAATAGATATTTTCAACAAGAAGTCCAAACAGATATGCATACAATAGAATCCTGAAGATAAGCTTCAGGATTCTTATAGAAATTAAACTCATTCTTAGAATAGAATTTCGCTCGACTATAGAATCCTTCCATCAGTGTATCAATTGGTTTAGAAGGTACAGAATAAACTTATGGTTTATACTTGTGTTAAGATATTTTCTCTTATGTTCCTTTCCTTTCTAAATTGTGATGTAGATAAGATATCTATCTACTTTGTTGTACCCTATAGGGTGTCACACGTTTGAGGAAAACTTAAGTAATTTGAAACTTTCACAAATGATAGATGTTTATTAAGGGACTCTGGTAATCATTAACCTAACAAATGATGGATGTTTCGTATGTTTATTAAGGGACTAGGTAATTGTTAACCTAACATTCAAGCCATAGAGGGAGTGCTAGTAGGCTATGACAAGGACTCTGCCACACCTCTCCCTCAATTTCTATTTTATGTGCAAGGCCCCTTTACTCCTTTGTAAGTCGGATTAGCAATCATTTTCAAGCCTTCATCCACTGACAAAACCTTTGTCAAAAATCCATACACATAAATCATACTAACATCCATCATACATCATATGTGCGTAATAATGAAATACTCAAACAATATAATCCACTCCCTAACTCAATCCAGAGTCCATGGAATCCCATTGATGCCATCGACATCATAACCTATCATGTGTCTTGCACACTCAAGACGACTTGTCAAAAGCACCTTTCAACATATATATACATCAATATAATCTATCACCTATAACACCTCAACATCATCATATATAACCCATAATTTGAATGAAATCACAGTGTTCCATAACCTAATCACTTCCAAGCAAGTTTCCTCAAAGAATAAGTCAATAATAGTATGCTCAATAGAGATGGATGTTACATACACCCCCTCTTCTTTTAAACTCCATCCTGAAGTTTGTACAATATATGTAAAAGCATGTAAATAAATGTATCTGATATAGATCTATATGTCTAATCTATCAAACAAGTAAGGAAACTGTTGACGCATCTCATAGGCGTCCTCCCAGGTAGTCGAGTGTGGACTATAATTGTCCCACTTTACCTTGACCTGATCGATTGTTCGGCATCGCAGCTGTCGAATGTGATGGTACATAATGCGTATTGTCCCCGCTATGAGAGCACCCTCGTATGACACCTGCAAATAAATCGTGTCAATAACATGTGAAGGACCACTAACATAATGTCTCAAAACAGATACATGAAATACATCATACATATGCATCAAAAAATAAGGCAAGGGTAGATGATAAGCCACGGGTCCTTTCTTTTCCACTACTTTGAAGGGTCCCATGACCCTAGGAGAGATTTTATCACCCTTTCCAAACTTGATCAAAATATTCTATGGTTTTACCCACAAGATGCGCATCAACATAACTCTTCTGTCGATCTTGCGCTTCGTTAATCCTTTGTCTGATTGATTGCATATACTCTTCCATTTCTTGAATCACATATGGTCCTACCATCACCCTTTCCTCAATTCGATCCCCACATAACAGCGTCCGACACGGTCGCCCATAAAGAAACTCAAACAGTGTAATCTTAAGCGTACTCTAATAGTTGTTGTTTTATGCAAGTTCTACTAGTGGTAAGAATTCTTCCCAACATTTTTGTTGGTCCATTACATAGATATGCAACATATCCTCCAAATTCTTGTTTGTCCTTTCTATTTTCCTGTCTGTCTTTGGGTGATCAGTTATGCTAAAGTTTATTTTTATTACCAAATCCTATTGGAAATTGGTTCAAAATCATCCTATAAACATTGATCCTCGATCAGATATGATCTTTCTTGGTACTCCATGTAATCTTACAATCTTGTCGACAAATACTCTAGCTATTTCTGGAGCTTGATACATCGTATGCATAAGAATAAAGTGTGCACTCTTTGTTAGAGTGTCAACTACCATGAAAATCGAATCATGCCTTCTTACTGTCAATGGCAATCCAATGATAAAGTCCATCGAAATGACCTCCCATTTCGATTTTGGAATAAAATGTGGCTGTAACAATCTTGTTGGATGTCTACATTCAACCTTCACTTGCTAACATTCCAGACATCTTGCCACGTAACTGACTATGTCTGCTTTCATTCCTTTCCAGAAGAATAAAGGCTTAAGGTCTTCCTTCATCGTCATGAATCCTAGATGAGCCATGTATATTGCTTGATGCGCTTCACTCAAGATCAAACTTCTTAGTTCATTTTTATGTGGTACGCAAATTCTTTCGTTAAATATCAACAATCCATCGTCGTCTAGTGAATAACCTTCATATCTTGGTACCATCATGGTATCTTGTCCAATATTACTATTAACTTCTTTATACCACTCATCATTGATTTGTAGAGTTAGAATATTTTCTCAAAGATTCTCCTTAAGAGGTAATACCAAAAATATGTGTGTCCTCCTACTCAACGCATATGCCCCTCGATTCATAGCTCCTTTAATGTAAGTAATTTCAAAATCATATTCGCTGAGTAATTCTGACCAACGCCTTTGTCACGCGTTCTAGTCACTTTGTGTAAAAATATGTTGCAATCCACAATGATATGTTTTTAATTCAAATTTTTGTCTGATTAGATAATGTCTCCAAACTCTCAAGGCATATACAATTGCCAATAGTTCCAGGTCATGCGTTGCATAGTTCTCTTCATGTTTTCTCAATTTCCTCGACATGTAAGCGATTACTTGACCGTATTGCATCCAAAATCCACCTAAACCTTCCTTGGATGTGCATGTACATACCAGAAACTCCTTGTCCATGTTGGGGACTTTTAGTATCAGTGTTTTTGTCAACAACTCTTTGAGCCTTTGAAATGCTTCCATGCATTTCTCAATCCACAAGAACTTCTTGTTCTTCTTCTGCAATTCCGTGATCGGGTTTGTTATCTTGAAAATACTTCAAAAAATCGTCAATAATATCCTGCTAAATCCATAAAATGATGTACTTCATATACGTTTGTTGGTGCTGGCCTTTCCATAATAGCCTCCACTTTCGTTGGATCCACAGAGATACCTTCACCAGATATGATATGTCTCAAGTAGTGAATATTAGATTGGTAAAGAGATCATTTTGATAGCTTCCTATACAATTTTTTCTCCCTTAGGCACCGTAGGACCAACCTCAAGTGTTCATCATTCTCTTCCTTCATCTAAGAAAAAATCAGTATGTCATCAATAAAAACTTGAAAAAACTTGTCCAAGTATTCACGAAACACCCCATTAATCAAAATCATGAATACCCCCGGGGCATTTGTCAATTTGAACGACAAAAATGTGAACTCACAGTGTCCAAATCTCATCTTGAAAGCAATCTTAGGGATATCTTCTCCTTTAATTCCTAATTGGTGATATCCTGATCTCACGTCAATATTTGAAAATACCATCGCCCCTTTCATCTGATCAAACAAATCATCTATTCTTGGCAACAGATATTCGTTGATGATCGTCACTTTTTTCAATTGATGATGGTCGATACAAAGTATCCATGATCCATCCTTCTTTCTCACGAAAGTAACTGGTGCACCCCAAGGTGACACACTTGGACGAATGAGGCCCAAATCCAACAATTCCTTCAATTTCATTTTCAACTCTTGCAATTCAGGCGTTGACATCCAGTAAGGAGTTCTTGCAATAGGTTTAGTTCTTGGTTTCAAGTCTATTGTAAACTCCAACTCTCTTTCGAGCGGTAAACCAAGTAACTCTTATGGAAACATGTCTGCAAACTCTTGCACTATAGGAAGGTTTTCTAGTCCTTCCACCTCTCCCTTTTCATTTAGCACTAAGATTACATATATTATACATCCCTTGCGCATACCCTTCTATAATTGTAGGGAAGAAACGAACCTCAAGGACACTCCCTAGTTTTTTCCTACAATCACTCTATTTTTTCCCAGATAATATGTCAAACTTAACCGTTTTTATTACAATTAAGTATCACATCATGCGATTCCAACCAATCCATATCGATCACTATGTCATAAGTCATGACATAAAGTTCTACCTTTTTTACAAAGTCTCCCAAGTTAAGGCTACAGTCTGTCAACCTTCCCCCAACCTTCTGTTTGGAACCCGATTCCATTTCTACGTACTTGAACTCATCCTGCTCGATTTCCTTTACCTCAATTCTCTTCAGTGATGCACTAGAGATGAATCTCTATATAGCACCTGGATCTATTAATATACTATATTTTTGGTTTGTGATTGTACCTGACCTCTCTAGCATAGTGGACTGATGCTTAGCCTGATGGTTGCTCACCACTACATGTATCCTATGGGCTTTGCCCAAATATCCAATTGTAGTGCATCTTGATGATCTGGCCGCTCTGGCCTTCTCAATCGGGCAATATCTCTAGTAATGTGGCTCACCACATGTCCAACATCCAGTATTTGGTCTAATGCTCCTAGTCCCCGAACTAGAAGCTATTGGTCTAACAGCCTATGATCCTGGTGTGTTCTGCTGAATAGGCCTAAACTGTTGTTGTGGTCAATGTTCTTGTTGTTTTGGTTCTCTATAAGGAGTCCTCTGTTGAGAATTATGTCGTCATAGTGTCATAAACACAGGTCCTCTAGGTGCATCTCAATGCCCTGTAGTATGTCTAGATGGTTCCTGATGTTGTTGTGCTCCTGATGATGTATGTCTAGTCTGTCTAGAGGGATTCCTGGCCTATACCCCACTGTTCATATCTTCCTCAGCTATGAGGGTCTTCTGAACTGTATCATGCAAATTATTAGGCATTAAGATCCTCACTTTCGCACGAATGTTGAAGTTAATGCCAAACACAAACTTGTTGACCTTCAACTTCTCCATGTTTAGATGTGGATCATACCTAAGTAGCTCCATGCATTTGGCCTCATACTATGGCACCATATGTCTACTCTTTCATAAGTTGTTGAATTCATTAAGATGACGCTCAATGAATTCTTCGGAAAAATACCTCTCCCGGAAACGTTCCTTGAATAGTTCCATAGAAGAGCACTTCCCTTGAAATGAAATACTTCCATGCGTACTTTCATGTTGGATGTGTAATCACTAAGTGTGAAGCACATCGCCATGTTTTCCAACCATGCCTCTGTGGCTAAGCCGTCCAGGTCACCCTAGAACTCAGGAAATTTCACCTTCTATAGCTCTTAATGTATGCTACTACTACCAGTTGGGGCGCATTGTGAACCCTCATTGGGTACAAATGATATGCCTTCATCTCTATCTAGGCAGTTGATCAACGCCCCTGACATCCTCTGGAAGGATCTAATCATACTTACTACATCTCTCACAACAATCTGCTCTTTCTCAACATTCCTCTCATCTTCCTAGGGGTTATACCTTTCGGGCGTGGATGCCATCAGAGATGTCACACCTCTTCCTCCAGCACCACGTCGTCTACTTCCCCTACGTCCTCTAACCATGATTACCCGCAAGCGCAATTTCATATTTTTATTAATGATCTAATTCAGTCATTTCGTTTAACACAACAGATGTCATAATGGTCCAATGTCATAGGGTTGAACCCGCTCTGATACCATATGTAAAAACCCCTCTATTATTTCATATAATTACTTGAGAAAAAATAAGATATATATATATATAAGATAAATAAACATCATCAGAACAAGAGAAAAATTATAGTAACATACATCAGTAGTACACATCTTGTTTCTTTCATTCCATTGCACAACTAGATTTAGATACTACTTTAAGCATGAAGGATCTACCACATCACATAAGATGACATACAAAACTACCCACCCAACCTATCCTACAAGGTTATGACTTCCAAGACACATAATCAACGCTCAAGTCTAGGATTCATCTAATTGATCTTGACCATTTAAGGTCTCAAGATTGGAAACTGTTTTGAGGAACAAGGAAGTATCTAATTCCCATAAGTTTATCTATTTCAAGTTTAACTATAAATATCAGCATTCCTTTTCAGCAAATTCTTCAAATAACACAGAGAATCTGGTATCTTAGTCATCACCTCATAACACCGTGTATTATATTACAAAATAACTCAACATATTACTATTTAAAGGTCAGGAAGAATTTCAATGGAATCATGACAGAAACATCACAGTAAAAACTAGAGTCTCTTAATAACCATTTATCATTTGTGACAGTTTCAAATTACTTAAGTTTTCCTCAAACGTGTGACACCCTACAGGGTACAACCAAGTAGATATATATTCGATCTACATCAAAATTTAAAAAGGAAAGTAATAGAAGAGAAAGTCTCTTAACACAAGTAGAAAGCATAAGATTATTCTGCACCTTGTGAACCAATTGATATAGTAATGGAAGGATTTGTTGACGGGCAAAATCGACCGTCCGTCAACTGAGAGAGTGGAACCGGCCCGGGGTTGTCTAATAACCCAAGCCGTTTGGGATGAACCACCCTGACGGGTTTAGCGGCTCCGTTAGCCGATCTAAGGTCCTAAGAAACAAAAAGAAAACTAATCTAAACTAACTAATCTAACTAAAACTAACTATTAAACAAACTAACTAAAACTAATTATTAAAACAAACTAAACTAATCTAACTATTTTATAAATACAATCTACTAACTACTAATATACTAACTAACTACTAACTGAAATATAACTTATTCACAAATGTACAATTATCTACAATTCACAGATTTGAATAAAACCTGAAAAAACTCGTTTGCATTCTGCCCCAAAGACAGTAAAAGATATTTTTTGTTGATTTTATAATTTTATGAACAGGAAATAAAACAGAAAACTAACTAAACTAAATCACTAATCTACTAACTATAAATCTAACTAAACGCATATATAACTAAACTACTAATATTATACTAAAATACTAACGAATATAAATCACTAACTGGACTGGAAATGCTCTAGGTTTGCCCTGTGTATGATGATATTCTAAGCTGAACGGAGGGAGGAAACCCACACCGAATAATCCAGAAGGTTCTCGTAAACGATAGCTGCAATGCTCTTTAAGTTTGTTTACAGGACAAACAAGACATAAAAATCACAACAATCATATAATTTATAAATCTTAACAATTAGGTAAACCTGTATGCAAAGACTTATACAAAATAATTCAATTGATGAAGAAGAGAAATCTGTCATTCATAAACTGAATCAAGTAATTGATGTGTTTTTAAATGTTGAAAGAAATCAGACATGGATCATATTAATTAAATCATATCATTCTGCAAAAGACTAAGATAGCTAAAGTAGTCACTAATCAAATGCAAATTGATAAGCATAAACATGAAACAAAAGATTGATATTATGAAAAGCGAAAGCTGTAGCAGAACATCAATTTATGTCTCAGTTTGTATTAGAAATCCATATCCTTGTTCTCCCACGAATGAGGATGCTCCTTATTACAAAAATAATAAGTATTTATAAGTTTTTCCACAGGGTAAAACCTCCCTGTGGAAGTTATAAAACTGTTTACATAAAATCTGGGAGGATATCCCAATTTTAACTAAACTAGGAAACTACAATAAAACTAGAAACACCAATATCCTCTAGACTGTCCATCAAATCCTATGCAATTCAAATTCACCTGAAAAGGACCAGAAATGAACAAGTTAGAATGATATTTGTTAAAGAAAATAATGAAAATCTAAATCTGTAGACCTGGCTACAGAATCCTCTGATTTTGTAGCTAGTCTAAATAAGACACAGAATTAGCATTGAAATTAATTGAAAATCTTTTAAAGAATTCCATTTAATTTACATCCAATAGCCATTTGAAAACGAATTATTTAATTTGAGTTTGTTATACCATTCGAAATCAAACAGGATCCAAATCAATTAAGTGACTACAGAGATAGGCATACTCTGTTTTGTTTGTTGCTACAAAGTCGGGTGACAAAATCATATGGAACAACACTGTAATCGTTTCACAACAAATTGAATCCAATAGTTGTGAAATCGTTTTGATATTCAATTGAAAATGATATGATCAAAACAAATTGTATGCAATTGTTAAACAGGAGATACGATCGAATTCAACAAAATCGTTATAGCTGTAATGATATAGCAAAAGATTCATACCATAAGCGAATTAAACCAACACTAGTGCATAACTTTCCATAAACAAAATCACAATGAGATCAATCAGTTGGTAATAGAGTTCGTAAGAATTGGTCGATCATTTGCTATTACAAATTGGGGCAGACAAAATCATTCACGAGATCATTTGCTGAATGCATTTTGAAACAATTATTACCCAAATTTCCTCGTACGAATTCAATAAAATGACATAAGTCGAACTGATTTAACGAATTCGTTTGAGAATTAAAAATAACAGAACTATAGTCAAATCTATTTTGATATGAATGCAATTCATAAAATTGACCCAACTAACTAAAGATATCGCTATCCAATCAGGCGAATCAGACGACAGGGGTTCAACAAAGTCATAGTGGATCAAAACTGTTCCATGATTCAGGCATGAATGTTGTTCGCACAGGCTTATAGTGAAAGTGTTGCTTTCATAAAAAATAGAGTCATTCTTTCCACATTAAAATCGGACAGAATTGTATTCCCAATTCAGAAAATCATAGGACACAACATATTAAAAGGTCGTAACAACCCGACTCAAGAAATCATTTACCAATCACAGCATATGGACCATAACAAATCCAAACGAATCGCATTCTAAATTGAGTGTGAAAAACTTTCTGTTGGGAGTGGATACAATACGAATTGAATTGAAAGAAAACCAACAATTTCGTTAACTCAATCAGGCAAACCAATCAATCAAATCCAAACAAAAATCAATTAAATCTGATAAAATCTATCGATGGCTATACTGGGAATGATCGAATCATATATCCGTAACGAAATCTCATTTTATTTAAAACAAAACTATATATAGGATGCACACATTATAACAGAGCCATTCAAAATGTAAACAGAGATATTCAAAAACAGAATTCAAATCGTTATATCAACCTGTTCACCCACACAATTAAAACACTATCAAAATCATACCTGTACAGTGACGAGACAGCTTGATCATGCCAATTTGGAGTTAATAACGGCTATAGCCGATTCAATGTTTTTGAAAAGGATCGAGCCTGTTGTCTTCTGTTTCTTATCAATTGCTTGGAGTTTGTCTCTTTGACTGGTCAATGATGCAACTTGGCTTTCCAACGACTGGATTTTCAATTGGAGTAGAGGACCATCAATGTAGTATCATTCTAACCATAACTCACATTGGTCACAGGGCGACTGCGTTGGTTTTGAGAGAGCAGGCGAGGGTTTGGACACATCATTGAGGGTTCGCTAGACAATTTGATACCAGGGTAGCTAGGGTTATTCCTTAGGCAGGGAGGAAGATTCGTCACGAAATCATATGGTGGCTCAGGGCAGAAACCCTGTGAGTAAGGGTACTCATCGGCTAAAAAACATTCTATGTCTGAATCAGAATCCTCACTTAGGATTATAGGCTTTGAATCAGTAGAGGGTTTAGATTTGTTTCTTTCCATTCTTGAAATGAGTCGGGCATTCCTTTTTCCTTTGGCATTAGCAGTAGGGTTTTCCTTGGGATTTTTGCTTGCAGGCTTCTTAATAGTCTTGGCCTTCTTTGTTCCAACGTCTGGTAAGTCAGTAGCAGGATCGACCGTAGGCTTGGGAGAGGGCAATAAGATATGTAAGGGTATGGGTGGCTGAACATAGGTTTCACTTACCACAGGTTTGTCAACCTGGACAGGGTTTGTGTCATCAAAACCATTCCAAGCTATGAAAGCTCTCCAACTATCACCGTGCAAACCAAAATGATGCACGATGATAAGTTTGATAAGTCCATGGTGGAACAGGCTGCTGTCAGCCTTCTTCCTTTTATACCTTTTCGACATCTTATATAAGTTGCGCTGAAAGTAGAAAGGCATGTTCACCGGGTACCCTATAAAACTCATTAACAAACGCAGGTGGTAGAGGAAAACGAGTCCATAACGACCTTCACAAGTCATGAACTATTTGACTACCATCAAAGTATCATGCCATCGTAGTTTAAGTGCAGAGATGGGCATACCTCTGTCACAAGAAGTGACCTTTCGCGAGAGAAACAACAGTGTCCATGGCACCTCCTCGACCTTACAATTCTTAAACCAACGTTGTCCCAAGGCAGGTAGCCCTGTAGCAGAACTGATAAAATTTTCATCAATTTCCAACTGTATGTCGCCCACCTTGGCTCTACAGCCATCAAATGTCATAGCAAACTACCGTGCTATAGCTAGATTAAAACCCTCAAATAATTGCATGAAGGTGAGCCATCCGTTATCCTCCAGGTCTTTGCGGGCATTGTCAAACATTAACAGAGCTTGGTTGTCATTTGGCTCGATTCGCACGATTGGTGCCATGGAGCCGAGCACATGGTAAGCTAAGGGTTTGGATCACAATCACATGGGAGTAGAGCTACCCAAGCTAACAGAGGTAAACGATGAACAAGGGATAGGCATAAATGCCATCGTGTGAAGGTGGTGGAGCTTATCTCTGCCATGCAAAATAGTAATTGCCAAAGTACAACCGCCGATTTTCATAGATGTTCAATCCACTTTTCCATATTTCAACGATCATATCAATTGGCCAACCAATAAAACACATGGTGAGTGTATAAACCAATGCGCAATCAACATTGTGCCAAAGTTTTAAACCATCAATAATTTGAAACCAAAACCAAATGTTTTAATGATGCGCCAATGTATCAACTGATATCAATAGTTTAACCAATGTGTCGATATGTTTTCATATAACCAACATACCAATAGTTATGAAAACATAAACATAGGCATGATATTAAAAAGACATATATGAGAGATTTAATCATAAATCCTATGTATTTTCATGGAACCAATGATCAAGTAGGTCAAATAAAATGCAAGTCCAGATGTCAATGCATTACAAACTCAAATGAAAACAAATTACAAAATCAATCGAAGCATGAGTACCGATCAAAGGATCTGCCAGTTGTATAATGATAAACAAAAGGTAAGCGCAATAGGCATATCGACAAGAAGGATCATGATAGTTCAAACAATGATTTCATTGCGACTTCGTAATACTGAGTTTTCACGCTTACAGTCGTGAAAACAAATCGAAGGTAAATGTGCAAATGTTTCAAAAAAATAAAAGTGTTGTTTATTGAAAAATGCGACGAAAAATTGATGTTTGCAAAACATTGGTGTAGGCAGCTTATAAGAGAATGGAAAAAGTGAATTGGCTGCCAACAATGGCGACACACTGGTAGAAGCAGTTATCTCTGCCAAAAGAAACAAATTCAGATTATGACAGCAAAGATAATTCCAACTCAAAAATAACAACCATAAAATCGTATAAACATCATCATTAACCAATTTTTTCAGTAGTGTTTCAAAAGATGAAAACCGATAACAATCTTAAGATCAGCAAGTCATGATATTAAAGATAAAATCTTCAATACTATTGGCATAGCCACTGCTGCCAGCAGGTGTCCATAGCCTCGACAGGGTTGCCATTTAACCCACTCTGACATCTGTATCCTGCCAAGAAGTTTTGGATCAGAATAAAGGACATTAAAGAGGTTTCTTTTTTGCAAATTTTCATATACCTGACATTGCTTTGCTGCCAGCGGGCCTGTTCAGTACCCCAACAAAGTTGTCTTGGCGCCATGCATGCATTTACCCGCTGCCAGAAGACCTGTTCAGCATCCCGGTGGGTTTACAAGCACTTCCCACAACTCTTATTAATAATTTTTTGTTTTATTTTTCATAGATATGTATTTGAGCGGGGTGACGCTGAAAATCATGATATTTTAACATATTTTTTTCAAACCTCATCAAGATTTTTTAAAACTGTCCTTTATTTAGATCCAGAGATGTTTTATTTACAAAAACAACTTCCTAAGACAGGGAGACATCTTCCGAGTCATTCCTTTACCGAAAAGGGACAGCATAAAAAGATAATAGATGATCATGACGAACTTTACTTTGGGATCGAAATCAGTAGACTTCTTTCAAACAACAAACTTTTCCAACACAGATATAAATTTCAGCAATATATCATTGATGTTTGTACAAATTTTTCAGAAGTTATTTCAGCGAAGAAAATTTCTTTCGTCTTTGTCTGAATAGCTCAATATACAGGCATGTGTATTCTTCAAAGACACAAACTGATAAATTAAAAGAAAAATAAAAAACAGAAAGCAAACGAAAACGCAAAGAAAAATAAAATATTTACATAATATACAAGAGTAGTTATCAAGCAAAGTATCTCTTCAGGGCTTGGCCATTCACTGGGTAGGTGTCAAGCTGCCCTTCAAGATTCTTCAATCGAAAATAACTAGGGCCCAACTTTTCAGCAATTAAAAACGATCCAAGCCATAAGTTTTGAAATTTAGTGTGCTCACCCTTTCCTTCGTGTGGTTTGTCCCACTTTAAGACAAGATCACCTACTTCAAAATTCCTATCAAAAGCAGAATTAGAATCGAACCAACTTTTAACCAATTGTTGATATTGATCTAACTTACGTTTAGCTTGGGCTCTTAACTCTTCTAGCTTCATCAAAGCGTTAATCCGGCTTTCCAAAGGGGGACAATCTTCTTCTTGGACTTTCTGTGACAATTGTAGTGAAGGAAGAATGTGAGGTGGCAGAATTGCTTCTCTGCCATAAACAAGAAAAAAGGGGGAGTTACCTACATCAGATTTTGGCGTTACCCTATCATCCCACAGTGCATTTAGCAGCGCATTATGCCAATTTTTGTGATTTTCAACCACCGTTCTCTTGATTATTTTGATCAAGTTCTTGTTTGTCGATTCTGCCAATCTGTTGCCCTAGGGGTAATAGCTAGCAGAATACTTCAGCTTGATTCCTCTTTACAAAGTGAACTAGATCATCTCAAGAGAGTAAAAGTAAGAAGCATTATCGAAGACTAAACAGTCAGGGATACCGAAATGACTGATGATATTCGAATTTAGAAAGGCAATTACCTGACTAGTGTTGACAGTTCTTAGCGCAGCATCTTCAGACCATCGAGTAAAGTAGTCTGTGGCTGTCACAATAAACTTGTGCTTTCGTGAGGATGGGGGGTTGATTGGACCTATGATATCAGGGCCCCACTGCTGAAAAGGAGAATCTACTGAAACGGGCTGCAAAGGAAAGCTGGTTTTTGTAACCGCCCTGATGCTTTCTGACAGGTGATACATTTACGACACAAGGCATGGGCGTCTCTAAAAAGCATGGGCCAGTAATAATCGGCTCTTAGAACCTTATGAGTATTGGTGTCACCATCAAAGTGACCACCATCTTCTCTTGCATGCAACTCTAGCAAGACTTTTTCTGCTTCGTCTTTTTCAAGACAGCGCATCAGTACGCCATCAAAACTTTGACGAAACAGGATACCATTAACCAGATGAAAGGAGGCAGACTTTAATCTCAACACTCTTCTTTTAGTGAGGTTGAGGTGACAGGGGGCTGATCCATGTTCAATATAGAATCTTATATCGTCGTACCAAGGACTGACAGGGTTTTGTGCACAACAGACTAGACTTTGATCGCTTTGTCCTAGGTTTGACGTATCATTTTCTTCTCGTCGTCTTGCTGCTAAATCAACGACTAACTTGCATAATCCTTGGCCTCTCACTATATGAACTGGGGTAATTTCTAAGTCATACTCCTGCAAAGAAGTGACCCAGTTGGCTCTCTTTTCTCCTAGTTCCTTCAGCACTAACAAGTTGCTCACGGCTGGGTAAGGGACAACAAATTTCATCCTTGACTTCAAAAGATAGGACCGGAAGTGCTTGACTGCTTTGAAAACAATGTAGGCTTGTTGATCTACCACTGGGTAATTAAGTTCAACACCTTTGAAAGAAGAGCTCATAAAGGCAATGGGTTCTTCATTGTTCTCGAGATTCTTTTGGGTTAGGACGGCGGCATAGGAACAGTCAAAAGCAAAAGTGTAGAGTGTAAAGTCTTGTGAAAAATCTGGGCTCATGAGAGACAGAGTGTCTATTATGGCCTTCTTTATTGCATTAAAAGCTTGATTTTCTAGGGGTCCCCAGTGATACTAGGTGTCTTTCTTAATCAGGTTTTGCAAGGGTCTGACCATTTCGGAGAAGATGGGGACAAATCTTCTCACGAAGTTAATCTGGCCTAAGAAAGACTGCATAGATTTTTTGGATGTAGGAGGGGGAAGTTTTGTGATCACTTGAGTCCTTTCGGGGTCAATAATCATCCCTTCACTAGACACAATGAATCCTAGGAGTTTACCCTGTTCTACTGCAACGATGGACTTTTTGGGGTTCAAGGAGATGTCGTATTTACGACATCGCACTAGGACGGCTCGTAAGTGGGCTAGATGATCATTTTTTTTTTTAGAAAATATAGTCACATCATCTAAGTAAACTACGACGGACTGATTGATTAAGCCTCAGAAATCAATGTCCATTACTCTCTGAAAAGTGGCTCCGGCATTAATCAATCCAAAAGGCATTTTGCGATAAGGATAAGTGCCCCACGGAGTACGGAAGGTAGTTTTAAGTTGGTCTGGTGGAGACATCAAGACCTGGTTGTATCCTGAGAAACCATCTAGTAAAGATAGCCTCTCAGAACCATATACCTGTTGAAGGATCTGTTCCATGGGTGGGACAGGATAGTTGTCTTTGTCAGACGCTCTATTAAGGTTTCGGAAATCGACACAGAGTCGGATTTCCCCGTTTTTCTTCCGGACTAGGACAAGGTTGGAAACCCATTGAGTGTGCTTAACAAGAAAAATTATCTTAGCATTTAGGAGCTTATTCAATTCTTTTTGAATAGTCGGTTCAAGTTTGGGGTGCATCTTCCTCAGTTTTTGTTGAAAGGGTAAGGTTTGGGGCTTCATCGGGATGACATGTTGTATGATATTAGGGTCGAAAGTTTTGAGGTCATCATACGTCCATGCAAAGACATCTTTAAATTCTTTGAACAACTTAATAAATGCAGCTTTTTCTTTTTGAGAACATCCCAACCCTAGATTAATGCACTGAGGATTTTCCTTAGTTCCTAAGTTCACTTTTTCATAAGATAATGAGGAACTATTGGTTTTACAATTGACCGTCTTTTTAAATTTATCTTCAAAATCATAAAACTTCTCTAATCTAACTACAGATTTTGGGATCGAGTTTACCATGTCCGATGATGATTCAGGAGTTTTTGGATCAGGTATTACCGTGAAATCGTGCAAATTGTCATCGTGCGTTTGTTCGTCTATCATCGCGCCTTGAAAAGTTTCTTCCATGTGCAGAAAGTTAATAATCTGTTGATCGTCGTCAAATACTCTCCAGTTCGTGATGTTTTCAGGAATGGAAGGCTGAAACAACAGTTCAACTGAGAATGCATCTGGGGATAAGCCTTCTGCAAGAAGAAGTTTAGAAGCTACATTAGCTAATAAATCGGCTTCAGAGTTATTCAATCTAGGAATAGAATTTATATTGAAAGAGGAAAATTTATTCATTAAATTCCATACCTCAGACTGGTAGCTTTTGAGATGTAGAGAAAGACAGTGGATAGAATCTCTTACCTGTCTAACCACTATTTTAGAGTCTCCAAAGACGGTTAGATTTTGAATGTTCATATCCAAAGCTTTTCTGAGACCTTGCAGTAAAGCCTCATATTCTGTAGTATTGTTAGTACATTCAAATTCCAACCTACATGCTATCAATGTTTTGTTACCTGCTGGATCGATAATGAAGCAGCCTGCTCCGGCTCCTTCTTTCGACTTTGACCCGTCGAAATATAGAGACCGAATTTGATTTGCTTCGGGTACATAGGATTGTTGCGTGGAAGGTGCTGGCTGCATATATGCTGCGATCTCGGACTGCTGTTCTGGATTGATGATAGGTGAAGCCTCAGCCATGAAGTTGCCAAAGAAGGTGTCTATCCCTTGCACTTCAGGTGAATCACCAGAAGGTGTATACAGTTCATTGGGATCGTTTAAATCTGTGATTGTTAACTTAAGGTAGCTCTCACGATTTACTTTGATTCTATTAGGCTTGCCATTGTCTGGAAGCCATAGATGGGACCAATTTGTCGCGAAATAACCATGTAGTTGTTCTGACCAGTCTCTGCTCAAAAATAGACCATACACTTCTGGAATATCCACAACAATTATATCAATAACTTGATGAACCTTTGGGTTAGACGATAATCTAATAAGCACATTCTTTAGTCCACCTATAACTTTGACATTTGTCCGATCAAGTTGTATGATTTTTAAAGTAGAGGGTTCAACTTCAGCATTAATCTTTTGGCAAATAGACCAAGGCATCACATTGGATGATGCCCCTGAGTCTACCATAAAATTGTGCACGTTTATATTAAAAATCTTGAAAGTTAATAGGAAAGGAGGTACATTTTTTTGA
The DNA here is from genome assembly GCA_000966675.3 of Picea glauca. NCBI lineage: Eukaryota > Viridiplantae > Streptophyta > Pinopsida > Pinales > Pinaceae > Picea > Picea glauca. The sequence continues at coordinate 278,736 of JZKD02S1927049.1, read as the reverse complement.
TTACTTAGAGTAGTAGCTTGTGGATTTTTACTCGCTGTTTCTAAAGCTACTTTATCTACGTTATTTACATTATTTACATTACTTACAGGAAGGCTTCCTTCATCTTAAGAATCAGGGTTATTTTTAGTGGAAGTCTTCTCAGGGAATTTGTTTTGCACAACCTTGTTACCATTGGAATTACCATTTTTGTCGTTCTCTGAAATATTTTGCAACATTTTTTGAAACAAAAATGGAAACTTCAATAACTCATAAATAGAAATGTTATCCCTTAACTTTTTAAGATCTTCAACAATATCATAATCTAAGTTGGGGTTTACATTACTCTGTTTATTCTCATCTGATTTAGATTGCTTTGGAGGCGAAGTTGTATTGTTTTTCAGAAGAAGATTTGTTTGTTGTCTTACTCTTGGTATTATAAGGGTGAACTATCTCGAAATTATCTTGAAAGATGCTATCCGAGAAGTGTCCAAAAATGTTTGGAGAAGACTCTTCTTCTTGAACTGTCTCTTGTTCAACTACATCCTCAGGAATCTCAAGAGGCATCAGGTTATCTTGGGCTTCTAGAATTGTTTGAAGGGCATATTGCAAACTTTCTAGATTTAGGCCTTCGGTGGTTAGGTTAGGTCGGTTGGTGGGGAAAGGCTTCCGGAACGGGGGTTTGTAAGGCCCTTTGCTTTAAGAAGATTCTTCAGTCAACCTTTTCAAGTCTATAACTTGATTTGACAGTTTTTGAACAAATTTAGTTAGGTTTTCCAAATCAGAGTTTTCAGGTTGTGTTTTACTTTGAGTGGGTCTAGGGAGGATTTCAATCTTCTTTTTGGAAGAAGAACTAGTCTCGGTTTCATTGCTAGAAGAGTCCTTAAGACTAAGTATGTATTTTTTAATCTGGCTGGCCTCCTCGAAGGCTTCTAACAACGTTGCTTTCTTAGATCGTTTAACCCAAATAGCTATACTTTGATGCAAAGCTTTAGTGTAGTAAGCTATTATAAGACTTTCAGCAAGCATAGAATCTGCAGGGATTCGGTTTTTAAGTATTAAGAATATTTGATTAAAGTCTTTAACTTTTTCTTTTGGGTTCATTATTAAGCTAGAAAGATCCATGACTAGGACTTCCGGAGGCTTATCGTCTGCGAACTTTTCCAAAAAGCATGACTCAAACTTTTCCCAAGACACGATGGTATGGGGTTGTTGGGAAAAGTACCATGTGGATGCATTACCCTCGAAAGTATAAGGGAACAACCTACAGACAATGTCTTCATGTTCAACATTGCGGAGTATTATGGCTAACATGAACTTTTTAATGTGATCTTCAGCTATTTGTTTTGGGTCAGGGTCAAACTTGGGAAGCCATTTCTCTGGGTGTTTAGGTAAAGGATGTTGATTATCAAGTACAGCTACAGCATCCTGGTCAAGCCAAGGTCTAGCAGGGTTGTTCTGATTTTCCATTGGGGTAGTGGGTGTGGAAGGTTGCGAAGGGGAATTGCCTTCGTCAGAGGAATCTCCTCCAGAAGAGGAAGGAGATGATGGAGGTGGTGAAGGAGGTATCCCAGATCCTCTTGCAGCAGGATTTAAGATTGGATCTGAAGGATTCACAATAGGATTAGTGCCACTTAATTGTTCTCCGATATCAGAGAAATCCAAAGGTTGACCCCACAGACGATTTGGTTTCCTCAAACGGGCTAAGGCACTATGTGTTTTAATAAGAGATTCGCGGACAAGATCTTGTATGTCACCACCTGTAGGATTAGGGGTTGCTGGCTCAACTGTGATCAGTTGATCATCGGTTCAAGTAGTTGCTGTTTGAAGGGGAATATTATCATGTGAACAGCTTCTAGTCACTATAGGTGAGCGATTAGGGGGTGGAGGAGTATTGTGACCGCCCCGTGCCATTAATTAAATTCAGGCCCTCCTTCTAGCACCATTTGTTGACGGGAGAAATCGACCGTTCGTTAACTGAGAGAGTAGAACCGGTCCGGGGTTGTCTAATAACCCAAGTCGTTTCAGATGAACCACCCTGACGGGTTTAGCGGCTCCATTAGCCGATCTAAGGTCCTAAGAAACAAAAAGAAAACTAATCTAAACTAACTAATCTAACTAAAACTAACTATTAAACAAACTAACTAAAACTAATTATTAAAACAAACTAAACTAATCTAACTATTTTATAAATACAATCTACTAACTACTAATATACTAACTAACTACTAACTGAAATATAACTTATTCACAAATTTACAATTATCTACAATTCACAGATTTGAATAAAACCTGAAAAACTCGTTTGCATTCTGCCCTAAAGACAGTAAATGATATTTTTTGTTGATTTTATAATTTTATGAACATGAAATAAAACAAAAAACTAACTAAACTAAATCACTAATCTACTAACTATAAATCTAACTAAACGCATATATAACTAAACTACTAATATTATACTAAAATACTAACGAAAATAAATCACTAACTGACCTGGAAATGCTCCAGGTTTGCCCTATGTATGATGATCTTCTAAGCTGATCGGAGGGAGGAAACCCGCACCGAATAATCCAGAAGCTTCTCATAAATGATAGATGCAATGCTCTTTAAGTTTGTTTACAGGACAAACAAGACATAAAAATCACAACAATCATATAGTTTATAAATCTTAACAATTAGGTAAACCTGTATGCAAAGACTTATACAAAATAATTCAATTGATGAAGAAGAGAACTCTATCATTCATAAACTGAATCAAGTAATTGCTGTGTTTTTAAATGTTGAAAGAAATCAGACATGGATCATATTAATTAAATCATATCATTCTGCAAAAGACTAAGATAGCTAAACTAGTCACTAATCAAATGCAAATTGATAAGCATAAACATGAAACAAAAGATTGATATTATGAAAAGTGAAAGCTGTAGAAGAACATCAATTTATGTCTCAGTTTGTATTAGAAATCCATATCCTTGTTCTCCCACGAATGAGGATGCTCCTTATTACAAAAATAATAAGTATTTATAAGTTTTTCCACAGGGTAAAACCTCCCTGTGGAAGTTATAAAACTGTTTACATAAAATCTGGGAGGATATCCCAATTTTAACTAAACTAGGAAACTACAATAAAACTAGAAACACAAATATCCTCTAGACTGTCCATCAAATCCCATGCAATTCGAACTCACCTGAAAAGGACCAGAAATGAACAAGTTAGAATGATATTTGTTAAAGAAAATAATGAAAATCTAAATCTGTAGACCTGGCTACAGAATCCTCTGATTCTGTAGCTAGTCTAAATAAGACACAGAATCAGCATTGAAATTAATTGAAAATCTTTTAAACAATTCCATTTAATTTACATCCAATAGCCATTTGAAAACGAATTATTTAATTTGAGTTTGTTATACCGTTCGAAATCAAACAGGATCCAAATCAATTAAGTGACTACAGAGATAGGCATACTCTGTTTTGTTTGTTGCTACAAAGTCGGGTGACAAAATCATATGGAACAACACTGTAATCGTTTCACAACAAATCGAATCCAACAGTTGTGAAATCGTTTTGATATTCAATTGAAAATGATATGATCAAAACAAATCGTATGCAATTGTTAAACAGGAGATACGATCGAATTCAACAAAATCATTATAGCTGTAACGATATAGCAAAAGATTCATACCATAAGAGAATTAAACCAACACTGGTGCGTAATTGTCCATAAACGAAATCGCAATGAGATCAATCAGTTGGTAACAAAGTTTGTAAGAATTGGTCGATCGTTTTCTATTACAAATTGGGGCAAACAAAATCATTCATGAGATCATTTGCTGAATGCATTTTGAAACAATTATTACCCAAATTTCCTCGTACGAATTCAATAAAATGACATAAGTCAAAGTGATTTAACGAATTCATTTGAGAATTAAAAATAATAGAACTGTAATCAAATCTATTTTGATATGAATGCAATTCATAAAATCGACCAAACTAACTAAAGATATCGCTATCCAATCAGGCGAATCAGACGGCAGGGGTTGAACAAAGTCATAGTGGATCGAAATTGTTCCATGATTCGGGCATGAATGTTGTTCGCACAGGCTTATAGTGAAAGTGTTGTTTTCATAAAAAACAGAGTCATTCTTTCCACATTAAAATCGGACAGAATTGTATTCCCAATTTAGAAAATCACAGGACACGGCATATTAAAAGGTCGTAACAACTCAAGTCACGAAATCGTTTACCAATCACAGCATATGGACCATAACAAATCCAAACGAATCGCATTTTAAATTGAGCGTGAAAAACTTCATGTTGGGAGTGGATACAATACGAATTGAATTGAAAGAAAACCAACAATTTCGTTAACTTAATCAGGAAAACCAATCAATCAAATCCAAACGAAAATCAATTAAATCCGATAAAATCTATCGATGGCTATACTGGGAATGATCGAATCATATATCTGTAATGAAATCTCATTTTATTTAAAACAAAACTATATATAGGATGCACACATTATAACAGATCCATTCAAAATGTAAACAGAGCTATTCAAAAACATAATTCAAATCGTTATATCAACATGTTCACCCACACAATTAAAACAATATCAAAATCATACCTGTACAGCGACGAGACAGCTTGATCATGCCAATTTGGAGTTAATAACGGCTGTAGCCGATTCAACGTTTTTGAAAAGGATCGAGCCTGTTGTCTTCTGTTTCTTATCAATTGCTTGGAGTTTGTCTCTTTGACTGGTCAATGATGCAACTTGGATTTCCAGTGACTGGATTTTCGATTGGAGTAGAGGAACATCAATGTAGTATCGTTCTAATCATAACTCGCATTGGTCACAGGGCGACTGTGTGGGTTTTCAGAGAGCAAGCGAGGGTTTGGACACATCGTTGAGGGTTTCGCTAGACAATTTGATACCAGGGTAGCTAGGGTTATTCCTTAGGCAAGGAGGAAGATTCGTCACGAAATCATATGGTGGCTAGGGGCATAAACCCTATGAATAAGGGTACTCATCGGCTAAAAAATGTTCTATGTCTGAATCAGAATCCTCACTCAAGATTATAGGCTTTGAATCATCAGAGGGTTTAGGTTTGTTCCTTTCCATTCTTGAAATGAGCCGGGCATTCCTTTTTCCTTTGGCATTAGCAATAGGGTTTGCCTTGGGCTTTTTGCTCGCAGGCTTCTTAATAGTCTTGGCCTTCTCGGTTCCAACGTCTAGTAAGTCAGTCGCAGGATCGACCGTAGGCTTTGGAGAGGGCAATAAGATATGTAAGGGTACGGGTGGCTGAACATAGGTTTCACTTACCACAGGTTTGTCAACCTGGACAGGGTTTGTGTCATCAAAACCATTCCGAGCTATGAAATATCTCCAACTATCACCATGCAAACCCAAATGATGCACGATGATAAGTTTGATAAGTCCATGGTGGAACAGGCTACTGTCAGCCTTTTGCCTTTTAAAACTTTTCGACATCTTATATAAGCTGCGCTGAAAGTAGAAAGGCATGTTCACCGGGTACCCTATAAAACTCATTAACAAATGGAGGTGGTAGAGGAAAAGGAGTCTGTATCGACCTTCACAGGTCACGAACTATTTGACTACCATCAAAGTATCGTGCCATCATGGTTTAAGTGCAGAGATGGGCATACCTCTGTCACAAGAAGTGACCTTTCGCGAGAGAAACAACAATGTCCATGGCACCTCCTCGACCTTACAATTCTTAAACCAATGTTGTCCCGAGGCAGGTAGCCCTGTAGCAGAACTGATAAAATTTTCATCAATTTCCAACTGTATGTCGCCCACCTTGGCTCTACAGCCATCGAAGGTCATGGAAAACTATCGTGCTACAACTAGATTAAAACCCTCAAATCGTTGCATGAAGGTGAGCCATCCGTTATCCTCCAGGTATTTGCAGGCATTATCAAACATTAACAGAGCTTGGTTGCCGTTTGGATCGATTCACACGAATGGTGCCATGGAGCCGAGCACATGGTAAGCCGAGGGTTTGGATCACAATCACACAGGAGTAGAGCTACCCGAGCTAACAGAGGTAAACGGTGAACAAGGGATAGGAATAAATGCCATCGTGCGAAGGTGGTGCAGCTTATCTCTACCATGCAAAATAGTAATTGCCAAAGTACAACCGTCAATTTTCATAGCTGTTCAATCCACTTTTCCATAGTTCAACAATCATATCAATTGGCCGACCAATAAAACACATGGTGAGTGTATAAACCAACGCGCAATCAACATTGTGCCAAAGTTTTAAACCATCAATAATTTGAAACCAAAACCAAATGTTTTAACAATGCGCCAATGTATCAACTGATATCAATAGTTTAACCAATGTGTCGATATTTTTTCATATAACCAACATACCAATAGTTATGAAAACATAAACATAGGCATGATATTAAAAAGATATATATGAGATATTTAATCATAAATCCTATGTATTTTCATGGAACCAATGATCAAGTAGGTCAAATAAAATGCAAGTCCAGATGTCAATGTATTACAAACTCAAATGAAAACAAATTACACAATCAATCGAAGCATGAATACCGATCAAAGGATCTGCCAGTTGTATAATGATAAACAAAAGGTAAGCACAATAGGCATATCGACAAGAAGGATCATGACAGTTCAAACAATGATTTCAATGCGACTTCGAAAGACTGAGTTTTCACGCTTACAGTCGTGAAAACAAAATGAAGGTAAATCTGCAAATGTCGCAAAAAAATAAAAGTGTCATTTATTGAAAAATGCGACGAAAAATTGATGTTTGCAAAACATTGGTGTAGGCAGCTTATAAGACAACGGAAAAAGTGAATTGTTTGCCAACAGGATTCTACAATCGAGCGAAAGTATGTTCTAAGAATGAGTTTAATTTCTATAAGAAGCCTGAAGCTTCACTTCTAGTATCATGGTGAAACACTTCTAGATTCAAATCTAGAAGTGCATAAATGGCTCCGTAAATCCCAAAGTTTGGAAGATACAGAACCTGAAGTGCACATAGACCCTCTCAATTAGGGAAGACGTTATAACCTTCGAAAGTACAAGCTCAGGAGAGACAACAAAAACTTTACACAGGGGTGATGCAAGTGCACACTCAATAGTTTGAGTCCAGAGCTCAGGAGGGATATCATGCAGAGTTCAAGAGAGGAAATCAAGAGTTTGAATCCCTTGAAAGAGAAATTTGTGGACATGATCTGATCATGAGGAGTCAGATTCCCAATGATTGTCCAATCAGACAAAGATGTGCACTCGTTAAAACCTTATGACCTTTGGGCTTCTTTGCTTCAGTACATATGAGTCATTTACTTTTGGAGAGCCCTGAAGTCTGAAGTTATGAAGTGATCTACATCGTAGATCAATGAGTGTTTTCTAGCCATTGGATCCACATGAGTTTGGTGATACAGTGATTTTGGGTTTGTAACTGTAGAGAGTTAAGAAAACCTAAAGCTCTGAAGTCCCGAAGTGAAGGATGGTCATAGATCTGGGAATCGATTGAGAGATGTTAGATCTACTAACATTCATTCTTTAGCGATTTGGTTAATCGACAAATCGAAAAAATCAAGATATGAAGCGAAGGGTTAAGAAAATCCCAGAGTTTCGATGTATGGAATGAATCCCTACTATCCAATGCTGGGTACACGTGTCTGTAGATCCAAGTATTCAGAATTCAACCATTTGAAGGTGTTGGTTGAAATTTTTGAAGTTATGAAAAGTCCCGAACTCCTGAAGCCAGAGTTAATCCTAACTGTTCTTGACAGTAAATCTAGGACCGTCAGATCTGTGGGTTTTAGCCTTTGCGAAATCAGAGGAAACGAGAGTTCCAAAAGTTAAAACCTATGAAGCCTGGAGCCCCGGATTTCCTTATGGCCGTAGATCTGAGCAAGGTGTGAGAATCGTTGATCTCTTAGTATTTTTGGATTCTGCTTTCTGACTAAGTTAATTTGTAACTGTTAAGGATTACGAATACCCCAAAGTTCCAAACTCTTGGAGTAAACATCATCCATAGATCTAATGACTAATCGAGGATCATTAGATCTGTGAGCCTTAGTCCTTTAGAGGTTTGGCCATTCAACACTTAGGAGGAAAAGGGGTTGTAGTTGCAAAGTGATCAAAATCTCGGAGTTCCTAACTCTGGAGTAAAAAACAACTATTGAATTTTAGGAGGAGTGTAATCCATTATATATATGATCTCTTCAGCATTTCAACAGTCTGGGTGAATAGTCTAAGGTTGTGAAAGTAGGAAAAAACTGAAGTCCGTAGTTTCGTAGTGGGTCTCCACCCTAGAAATTCGTGTAAGGAAAATCTGTGCCAGCCGTTAGATTAGAATCATAAAAATTATTAAGGAAGGGGGAAGAGTAGGGTTAACCTACAACTACCGGTCAACTCATCTCACGATTGGTTTGGGTCGATAATCACTTCAGGTGGAAGGGAGTGTTAAGGCTGACAACATCCATAGCTCCAGAGTCCTGAAACTCTAAATAGTACCCTTTTTCTAGCACTAGGTTCTAGCCCAAGGTCACATGCATGACCTTGCTAAGGAAAAGGGCTTACACACTACAGGTTAGAAGTCAAATCCTAAGACTATAACAGGCATCCCTCAGTCTCGAAACTTTGGATTTAACTTTTATTTAACACATAAATTCATGTTGCAGCTAAGTCAGGTTCCACAACAAAATCAACTGAGGAAACATGAAATAGTTAACTTAGGATTTCAATGAATAGTATCTAGAGACTCACGATACACTCGGAATCGCATCCTTATGTGACCAGCGAGCAAGGCGTTGTTAATTTCTTAACCTAACCTCAACTAAAACTTTTCTCACACATACTTCAATTATGGATGAAAATACAGACTTTAAGCATAGACTATATACAATAAGAGTCACATTCTACCATGAGGGTCAGGTTGCTCGATTACAGTACGAAACATGTCTTAAATTACAGAGGGGATTAAAATGTAATGTTGTAATTATTAAATTTTTGGCAGCAAAGACAACACTGGAACTCAGAACTTCTGTTGATTCTACAGTGACTCAATCAATCTATCATACTAATATACTCATAATATAAATGAAATCAAAATATAAAATACCAGAAACCAAAGTTCAACCAATAAAGCTTGTATTTTTCTATAAAAAATCATTAAATTTAAAAGAATGCAAGGAAATAATGTGACTCTTCTAGAGGAAGGGGAGTGAGATTGGGTGGATGGAATGATCAACCAAACACCTAATTAATCCATGTTATCCCATCTATTTGGTGCAAAATGGAAAATTCACATGGGGAAAGAAGAATTCCTCGAGTGGAAGAAGGGGGAAAGGAAGTGTTTATTATTTTTTGATGGTGCCTCTAAAGGGAATCCAGGGGTGACAGGAGTGGAGGGGATCATTGTATATCTTGAAGGAATGAGGAAAATTCCTTTGGATGGGCATTGAGAAGAGCCACAAATAACCAATATGAAGCTCTTGCTCTATATCAAAGTATGATGGTTGTTGATGAAAGGAATTACAAGAGGATAATTGTTATTAGGGACTAAAGACTAGTTATTAAATCAACAAGTAAAACCTTTTGTTCAATTAATAGTGCATTATCAATAATGTTTTTTTAGAATAAAAATAAAAAATAAAAAATTGAGAATGTTGAATTCTTTCACGTGCTCAAGGAACACAATCTATAAGAAAACTCATTAAAAAATAAGGCAAGTATATTAGAATGTGGTACTCTTAGATTAAAAAATGGGTAATTGATTTTTCCAGTCCCCTAAACATATGGTGCTAAGGTCAATGAACAATCCAAGCATGTCATACACTTGGCACCTCAATACCGATGAGGTGGATTTATATCAAGCTCGAAAGTTGGATGTGCATTCCCTATGGTCCATTCGTACATTGATTCATAAATGTGCATTGAGTTAAGCATCCACCCCAATTCATAAATTTGGATTTATGTGGGAATATGGTGAAGCATGAGGATTTATATGATACAACCAAGTGTGTTGTAGGGTAAATAGTTTCCATCGCTTCTTCCAAGGGACTGCATTTTTGGTTCTTGGTTGGTTCATGTCGTTGGATTGGATGAAATTGAACCCCTAAGTGTGAATCACCTCTTTGGAATAAGCAGAATTGATGGCCTTCAAGTGTCTGATGTTGGTGGTGACAATGGCATTTTATGTGGTCCCTTATGTCTCAACTTCAGATGGATGGTGGTGTTCAACCATAGTGTTGGGTCTTATTTGGTTATCATGGTGGCTGGAGAGTCTCCTTCATCTCATTATCCCTAGATTTTCTAGAACACAGGGTTCAATTAACTTTGGCGCAACTCTGGCAGTGCTTCTAGTCCTTGGTAAGGGAGCCTCACTTTGTCTTTGGTTTTGGTGGATTATAGAATAGTGATACTATTTTATCTTGATAGTGGTTTGAAACAAATATGGACAGTATTGCAGTTTTGGTTGGGAGATACCAATGGACCATGGGCATGTTGGTTGATTCCAACTGTGTGAGAATGTAGATATTTGACATGTACTCAAAATACATGAGGCACACGTTGTTGGTAATAAAACTGCAATTTCCATGGCTGTTGATAGAATGTAGACTCAAGAAACCAATAGGGATGGTGAAGTTCCCTTGTTGATGGAAAATTTACACCAATAGAGACAAAAAATTATAGAGCTTCAAGTTGAGTGTGCTTCTTTAAAGTAAACAATTGTTAATCTATTCAACATCAATACCATGGCTATTCCATGGCTATGTTATCCATTGGGTCATCTGGGGTCAAAGAGGATGAAATAGTGCAACGATAGCTTGAGGATGTGGAGATGGAGCTCGTATATTAGCACTAAAAAAAAATGAAATGAAGTGAGAAGAAGCTCATGGATAGTTGGAACATATATAGTAATGTTACATGTTTTTTAAAGTTTGTCTATTACTATAAGTCTTTATCTAAGTATATACGTGTAGTAGGTTTCAAGATTGCTTTTTTGAAAAAATTAATGTAAACCTAATATGCCAGATCCAAGTTTTGGACTCATTCAAGACAATTTTGTTAGATAGTCTTATTGTATGTATTCACATTTTGTACAATAAAACTACAACATTTTTATAATATAAATATAATCATTTCTATTAAGAAAACAAAAACAAAAAAAACATCTTCCCACTTTTTATTGAAAATTCTACATGACTTTGAAGTCTACATGTATATAAAGACAAAAAAGAATGACATGATTGAACAATGTAAATTAATCCATTTCTAATAAAAAAAATTAAAACTGTTTGTTATCCAATAAAAGATTTAACTAATGCAGTTAAACATGTTTTTTACAAAACAAATAAACTTTTCAACCATCAAACAAACCTTAATAGTGCAGCCAATGAAATTTCTAAGAAAGTTTAAAAAACTTAAATAAATATCAAAGAACAATTTTGAGACCGTACTTTGGTATTCAGCTGAACAATTATAAGAGATATTAAACTGTATAATGTAAACTTATAAAGTCTTAAAAAGACTCACCCATATCCAATCAACAATAAGGGAGGTGGGAAAACCATCTTTTCAAAACCTGCAACTCTTGAATAATGGCGGACATGGTAATCTCAAACTATCAACCTATATCCTCCCTTTGGGTATTAGAGAGCCCATCACACTAGAGGGAAAACCAACTTTTCAAAACTTGCAACTCTTCAACAATGGCGAACATGGTAATCTCAAACTCTCGACATGTCTCCTCCATTTGGGTATTAGAGGGCTCGTCACACTGGAGATAACTTTTCTTTCACCTCTGGTTGGAGTTACCATCCATTGCGGCTAGAGGATATGTTTCCTACTCTTTTTTAGCAGAGGCCTCAACTACCCCACCATTTTAGTGGAGGTCCTTACTCCTAGACAACCCCAACACCGTCAGACATTGTCTTTACTTAGCAGCTACTCTCCTGTCATTTCTTGGAAGCTTGGACTGTCTTTTCACATTGGTGATATTACTTCTCCCATTATTCTGGTTATTCATTATTCCAGTTCTACTCTTGAGTGGATTTTAGGTGGCATCGGCTCAATACTCCACGAGACACACATTGATGGAGGTTGAAGTCAGCACACTTATGGGTGCAGTTGAAGAGGCACTCTGGCGTAGTGCGGGTATGTTCACCTCGATAGACGAGATCACTTGCCATGTGAAACATAACTCTTTGCTATAGTGGGTTACGCGCCTATCTTCTACCTCTGGTTCATTCACCCTACCTATTTTTCCACTACATGCTCCCTCTAGAACTGAGACTTCCTCTATAGAACCTCTGTCATACCAGAAGACCCCTTCCACAAACCCTTCATCTTTTGTATCCCCTTTCCTTAGCAGCACTCTCAAAATCCCACAGTCGAACCTCCCAGGGTAAAAACCCCTGGACTCTCCCCCGACGCTTCCACTGTCGCTCCGTTATCTCTCTCTATTAAACCTATTTCGTCCTTGCATGGGGAGAATACTCCCTTAGTGGACCCGGGAACTATTGGAACCTCTGGGTATCCTCGGGTGAAGGGAGCACGTACTACTAGAGGCATAAATCCTATTCTTAGACCTTGGTTCACTAAGAAGACAAAAAAGAGAATGGTTCTTGGAGAATACATAGGCCTAGAAGACTCAGTAACTATGGAACTGTCTACTCTAGTGGGTAGACTATCCTATCAGGATTTTTGTAGAAATGACCTTGTAGATTGGGTGCAGACAACCTGGTAGCCACTACTAGGATATATGCCTGAGTTTTCTATCCTTACAATAGGTTGGCACACTTTTCATTTCAGAACTCCAGAGGAATATACTCTTATCCTGGATCGACTTTGGTTGCTTGACGGTGGCATCTTAATGGTGAAACAATGGCGTGTTATTTTTGATCCTATTCAAGATTATTTTTGTATGTGACATTTCTAGGTACTCCTGCCTGGCCTACCTTTGCACCTATGGAATGAGAAATCTTTAGAGGCCATTGGAAATGCTCTTGGGTGATTTATCAACATGGACAAGAAGGCCCTTGTTGCACCAGTCAAAAAGGTGGCAAAGGTCCTAGTGGAACTAGATATCCATGAAGGACTATTGGAATCCATTGATATAAACTTGAGAGAACAACTCACCTGCAAAAAACTGGACTATATGGGCATACCTTTCAGGTGCACATACTGCATACATACATGACACTTGAGGAGACATTATCCAGGCTTCGCGGAGGTAGAGCATTTAGAGGACACAATTTTATATTAATATTACATATTGGACTCCCTGGGAGTGAACTCACAGGCCTCCTTTCAAGAGTTTTTTGGTGCTGACGACCCAGTTGCCTCAGATTCTATCACTGGTAAGCTAAAACTTATATGTCCATCCTGATTTTTCTCATTGACTACTTGAGAAAAATATCTACTGGATATCTCCACCAATATAGTTTCAGGATCCCCAACTACACACTTGGGGGATATTTCATTGGCTCAAGAAACTACAAGTACACCGAATACTTTTACTGCTACCCACTTGAGAGGGGGGAAATAGGCCACTTCTCCAGATTTTGTGACTCCTCAGATTCTAGATAGCCCTTTGGATGAAACTCTCTGGGCTCATCCCACTGTTGTTGACTCCCCTTATTATCCCTTAGAAAATACGAGTCTTGGAACTTCATCCTTTGAACCGATGGGGGAATGTTACAATCTAGGCTATAGTGAACCAGAGCCAGGTGATATCTCCCTAGGAGTTGTTTTTGACACTTTGGTTCTGACCTACAAAAAATCTATGTCTCCCATCCCTCTTCCTACTTACTTGGGGACATCTATATTTCGACCACAGGAGTCTGGTGACGCTTAGGGCTGTCCTGAAAACTCTGGGGTGGACTTGGGAAAATAATACACTTGGTCAAAGGTGTTGGGCTACGAGCACTCACTGACAAAGACAAGGAGTGATCGCCGAAAGGTGGGTCCACCTACTACTCATACAACTGTAAACCATTCACTACACACTGATCTAGAGGTGCTTAAAGGAATGGAATCCCTTGCAAGAGCCAAGCCATGATTCTTCTCTCTCTTAATATCATACGGGTGGGGGGGGGGCTGAAATCTGCCTCCTTTAGAAGACTGCTCTGAATATTATCTTCCTACAAGAAATGTTGGTTGATGGCAAGAAATCCAAGACTTTTTTGAACAATTTCCACCCCACCTGGCATACCTATGTTGCTAGCTATTTAGGTACTTCTGGGGGACTGAAATTTACCTGGGATCCTCCAAATTGTTTTTAGCTCCTTATATTTGTTGTGGTGGTATCCCTCTGATAGGTACTTGTCTGTGGAACAATCAACAAATCACACTTCTTAACGTATATGGACCCTATTCTGACAGAAAACTATTGTGGGATAAGGTTGCGGCAAGGGGACTACTTGACTACACAAATTTGATAGTAGTTGGGGACTTGAACCTCACTACAAATGTTGGGGAAGTGTGGGGTGACTTGGCATCTCAGGATCCTCTAGCTGGCTATTTCAATACACTGTTTCAAGCTCATTCACTGGTAGACTTACCTCTGGATGATTTAGTACCTACTTGGAGCAATGGCCGTTCTGGATTAGAGGCAATTTCAAAATGACTAGGCCAGGTTCTTATCTTAGAAGATCTAACTACTTTCGATGGAAGGATCAGATCCTAGGTTGATTATCCATTTTTGTCGGATCATGCTCCAATCCTTATGCAATTTGACTCTTCTCTATTATCGAAGGCATATCCTTTTAAGTTTAATTTGAGCTGGTTGCACGAGACATAATTCAACTCTATTTTCAAGGAAGTATGGAAAGATACCATATATCTGACCGAGCTGGGGATTCAACAACATTTTGTTTGGAAATTAAAGACATTAAAACTACATATCAAGCGTTGGGAAAAAAACCACAGAAAAAAAAAATCCTTAGATTGAAAGAGCTAGAGATTGATTTGCAGGCCCTTCTACAAGAAAACACACAGGATGGGGGGCTCTGAGGCAGGGATAACACCTTGAAACTACTTGAAAATGAACGTAACCAGATCCTCCTAGAAGAAGAGACTCTATGGAAACAACGAAGTAGGGCAACCTGGATAAAATGTGGCAATCAAAATTCAAAATTCTTTCATTGTTTTGCGAGATCGTGTAGAAACAAAAAACACATTTTCAAAATTATAGATGAGTCTAGCTTCATCAATAGTGGACAACAAGCACTGAAGTCAGTAGCTACAAACTATTTCAAATACTTCTATGGGGTGATTGAACACAATAATATGAATGATCCAGTCCTTGTTGTTAGACTCTTCCAATGTTCGGTCACAGTGGAGGACTCCAACCATCTCGATAGCACCTATACATTACAAGAAGTTTGGGAGGTTCTAAAATCATTCACCAAAGATAGAATTCTAGGCCTCGATGACTGGACTGTAGAATTTTTTTTACATTTCTTTGAGTTAGTTGAGGTTGAACTTCTGGAACTAGTGGAAGATTCCAAGATTAGAGGAAAAGTGATTGTCTCATTGAACTCGACATTCTTGACACTAATTCCAAAAGAAAACAATCTCACATCCTTTGACGATTACAAACCGATTGTACTCTGCAACCTGTGCTACAAATTGATCTAAAAAATTATTGGAAATAGGATAAACCCCATCCTATCGAGGATTATGTTGGGTGAACAACTAGGATTTTTAAAGGGAAGACAGATTTTAGACGCCATTGGTACAGCCCAGAAATGCTTGCATAGTATAAAGACGAGAAATACAAAGGCACTTATTCTGAAACTAGATCTAAATAAATCCTTTGACTACATTGACTAGGATTTCCTTCGATTGATCTTGACTCCATCAAGTTTCAGTGAACTTTCAATAAAGTAGATCATGAGTTGTGTGACAAATGCTAACTTTTTTTTCCTGGATAATGGTGAAACTTATCCTTTATTTCATAGTGGTAAAGGACTGAGGCATAGTTTCCCGCTCTCTACACTATTGTTCATCTTGGTCATGGAAGGTTTAAGCCTACTTCTTAAAAAAGGTCAAGTAGAAGGGAAGATAACGGGGGTAAAAGTTTCCAGGATCGTTAAGATTTTACACATATGTTTTGTTGATGATGTCTTAATCATGACCAATGGCTCATTACAGGAATGGAAAGAAATAAAAGACATTTTGAATACCTTATGTAGTGCCTTGAGATTGTTGATAAATTGGACAAAGTCGACTTTCCACTATGCCAGTTTACATGTGCATTCCTTGGAGCTACTAAAACAACTCTTTCCATATAACTTTGTGCACCTTTATGAAGTATTTAAGTACCTTGGTTATTTTATTAAAGTTGACTCATACAAGGAAACAAATTAGAACTGACTTGTTGAAAAGGTGGAGAAAATAATTGGTCACTGGTGAAATAGATGGCTCACCTTAGGAGGTCGTTATACTCTCATCAAAGAAGATTTAGAAGGACAGCTGGTTTATTGGATGGCATTAACAGCCATACCAATCTCAGTTTTAGACAAGATAAGGAAATTAACCTACAATTTTCTTTGGACTGTCAGTACTGATTATACACGTATACATCTATGCAACTGGGAATCATTGGCCAAACCAAAAAATAAGGGCGGCTGGGTGGTCAGAAATATCTTTCATTTTAACAAAGCACTGGCTGCAAATTCCCTCTAGCATGTGTTGAAAAAAGAAAGAATATGGCACTATGTTATGAAAGACAAATATATTCCCCATTGTTCGGTGGCCACTTGGTTTATGAAATCTTCTACCACAGCGAGAGCGGCCTCTTAGATTTGGAGAAACCTAGTAAAATTGGTAAAATTGATCACCCATTAGCTTTGTTGGATTCTGGGTTCAGGACACAGTTATCCTTGGCAAGGATTGTATCTTACGATTGAACAAGTCCTCTTACTTATGTCCACAACTTATTACTCAGTTAAATTCAAAAAACATTAGATACCTTTTTCAAGCAAGAGGAAATGCTAGGACTGGGATTCTTTTAGACTCTTGGAAAACTAGCGATGAGATCGGACTTCTAGATAAAATCGCAGTGGAGTGGGAATATTTCTGCAAAGAACTATCGAGATCTGGTATATAGCTTCAATTTAAAGACGATGAGTTCATGTGGATATGGGGTGACAAATCGGGTCTCTTATCAGTCAAAAATCTCTACTCAAGAATATCCAACACCCTCTGGCATCACAATATAGGTGGTTGGAGAAGAAAAATGTGGTCCTAGAACATAACTCAAAAGATCAGATTATTCACTTGGCTTACAATTGAAAACAAAATACACACTTGGGATACACTGCAAAGGAAAGGTTGGGTTGGACATATTATTTTCCATCTGTGTAACAGGGATGAAGAGATAGTGGTGGATCTTTTTATTAAGTGTCCCTTCACTAGACAAGTCTGGGACATAATATTTATTGATCATAGCATAAACACTGCTTGGGAAGGGAACACTTTATTGCTTGTTATGAAACTTGGACCAAAAGGGAACGTAGCTATCAAACCCTTCCACCTCTGGTTTGCTGGTTTATGTGGCTAGAAAGAAATAGAAAAGTCTTTGAAAATGGGATTACATCTACAAGCACAGTTGTCTACAAAACCATAGGTATGCTTACAAACTGGACAGCCCTGCATCCAAGGAAAGAGGTAATCAAGAACAAAGTTAAGAAACACAACCCATAGGATATGCCTACAGGTTGGTTTGATGGAGCAGTGTAGTCTAATGGCCTCCAGAGTGGATCAGGGGGCTTGATAAGTATTTCGAATAATTATCTCTATAGATGGAAATTCAATTGTGGCCCAGGTACCAACACCCGGACTGAATTATTGGGAGTTTGGGCTACTCTCCACTTGGAAACTAGATTAAACATTAAAGTACTTCAAATCTTTGGGGACTCCAGAATTGTTATAGATTGGTTAAATAATAGTGGAAAACTCCAAGTCATTTCTCTTTTGGGCTAGAAGGATAGAATCAGAGAGCTACAATCCACCTTCAGGAAGATCAGCTTCAATCATACATACTGAGAGCACAACAAGGAAGTAGACTTACCTTCAAAGGCTTCCCTCCAAAAACAAGATGGTATAATCACTTTCAATTACTGGGTTGATGGACATAAGGGTCCTCCTCATATTCTAAATCTATATTAGTTCTTACCCATATATAGTACTTAGTTGTCTATCCTTTTTATGGGACTTATTGGTAAATTCATACATAAACAAATATCCCTAGATCCACCTAGATCTAGAACAAAACATAACAGAATATGATGCTTTCCCTAAGCTCTAACCATTGAGTTTACTATTTAACAAGAGATGGGAAACATACCGTTTAAATATCGCTTCCTCTTGTCGTTGTCATCCTAGCTCCACCTTGGTGCTCCTATGATATTGAATCTGCAAGGGAACACAAGCCAACGAAAGTGAAAGAAATATAATATACTCAACAAGAACCTATGTATGTGATCAAGGAATCATACAGTAAAATAAAGACAATTTTATGGGAAAGAAATATATTATTCTATTAAAAATATGAAAAGGAGAATACAACCAAGGCCTTGATGTTGTAAGGTCCTTACAATAGTCACTTTCTTCCCACACACTTCGTATCCACATATTCTATGACTGTAGATCTGATAGCTACTCACAATTATTATTCAATCAAGCTATAGCCAACTTTTTCAAGCTAATTTCCCAAGCTACAAAACAACTAACTTTCCCCATGAGAGATCGTCTCCTTTTATAAGATGAAGAGGATAAGGTGAGGAGGTTAGGATGATCCCAATAAATCAGACAAGCGAGTAAGATCCAAACCGATAGGAGGCCACCTCACCATAGAAGCTTCTCCTTCTAGAAGCATCGAGAAGATGCTCGTTTTACCCACGTAGGAAAATCGTCGCACACTTAGAACTGAGTAGAGTTCAACGATGTCACAAGATAAGTTTAGTGTAGCATGATATTATCTGGGATCTTCACACCCCTATAACTGGACAGGGTGCGATGATCCTTTTTAATAGGGTTTTTACAAAGGAAAATAACACTTCTTCTCTTAGGAAAAGTTCTTCTCCCTTCTTTCTTTAGGAATTCAGGCCACTGACCCTTCTAAAGACAAAGGATAGGTTTACATCATTAACGGTCATAAGAGTGATGAAAATAATGTGTAACACAGAGCACCCCAAAGTATGAAGTTAGAACAAAGTGGTAGCTAAAATACATTTTCGAGTGTGTGTAGGGAACACAGAACATGTCGGTCAGAAACCTGCCAACAAACAAGGACATACATTACAATAATATATCATTGAGGTAGGCATTCCCATACTCAGAATAAAAATGACTCAAAGAATAAATGCTGACATGAAAAGATCCATGTCAAGTAATCAAGTTCATGGCCACCAAACATACACTGTGGATCCATGCCATTATGACTCAAATCTGAACATAGCCACCAAAAATACACTGTGGATATATGTGTTAAAGAATTCAAATTTGAACATAGCCATGTAACATACATTGTGGATCTATGCAATAGTACAATCTGAATATACTCCAACACAACCTGAATCTGTTAGAAAAGATCCAGGGTCTTCATCTCCACCACTCTATAGTACAAATCTAACCATGTGAATACATGTTCTGAAGTCAAACATGGTAGAAACCACTTGATTACCATTCATTAATGAATATTGCTAACAAGTGTGAGGGAAATCACCATTAATGTCAATGACTCCCAAGTTACTCTACTACAATCCAACGAATGTGAATTAATGAGATGAAGTCGAACACTCGATGGAATTTCTCGATCAGGAGTCAATAATGAAAACGCATTGTCGAAAGTGAGGAAACCGTCCATTGAGGCATGCAAGTTCGAGGGTACCAATTAGTTTCTAAGTCTAATTCCTAGATAGTGATTTGAAGTCGATAGGAAAAGACCTGTCACAGGAGGGCCTTAATATATCCCCCATCAATGACACGAAACGAGTAAGACGATTTGAGGTAGATCAATGTAACAAGTGATTCGGGACTGACTCAAGGATGGTCGATGCAATAGAAGGCTTAAGGACTACAGAAATGGATGACGCAATAGAAGGCTTTCCGGGTTGAACTTCTCTTTGAACATATTGATGACACGACAATTGTCTTGGAAACACTGACTCAACAACAGGTATCACAGACCAAAATGTAATCTTATAAAGGATTATGATCAAGAGACACGCGTATTTTCCAACCTAGACACAAAGCAAGTGAAAGGATGTCATGTTCAAAAGTGACTCTTCCATAGAATACAGGTTTATATACATTTCTTTCCCAAAATTTTCCCCACCATTTCTGGCGAGTACCTCGTTATTTTTACGCAAGCTTGAGGAGGATAACATATGCTTGACCTGTAAGATCATCCTTTGGATGATTCCTTTAGAGTATTTTTAATGAACCCTGGGAAGGAGTAGTTTAGTCCCATATGGGTCTTTCAATGTTTGTTTTACGAGTCCAAAAAAAGAAAACTCACATGGTTTTCATGTTTAGAGAGTCTGAAAAACACTTAAAGAAAACTCCAAAATGTTCTTTTTCGTAAAGTATTCTGATGAGACCGAAAAAGAGATAAACTACCACTCAACAGATGTTTTCTTTAAATACTTTAACGAGCGTGAAAAGAACAAGGTCGCTCGACAATCTTTTCATGTTTAGAGACTCTGAAAAGAGTTTAAAGGGAACTCCAGTGTGTTTCCTTTTTCATATAACCTTTACGAGTCCTAAAAAATTATAAAAGTTGACTCGGTTACATTCTCATGTATTTACAAGCATGAGAAAGAAAAAAGACTAAGCTCAAGATTGTTTTCATTTTTACACAAGCTTAAAACAAAACAAAACTATGCTTGGGATAGATTTTATTTTTTCACAAACTTAAAAACTAAACAAAACTATGCTTGGACCTGGTTTCATTTTTACATGAACGTGAACCAGAGGAAACTATGCTTGAGGTAGGTGGCTTCATTTTTACACAAGCTTGAACCAAAGTAAAAACTATGCTTGCAACTTCCCAACGCATGGTTCACAAATTCTCATGGTTGGTACTTAGTCCCCAGCTTAAGAAACTAGTGGCTCAACTTCAATGTGAATTCCAGAGGCTGGAAGCATTTCCCCCCAAGCTTCGTCTCATCCAAAGGAACAAGTGGATGAAATGAAGCTTCAAATACTATATGAAGAACTTGACTCAAATAGAGAGGGGGAAAAATCTGTTTTATTTTTTAATGAGCTTGACAAAGGAATAAGAACTATGCTTGAGAATCCAGGTTCAATCCCCAGACCTCTATTTCATTTTTTAATGAGATTGACACAGAAACAAGAACTATGCTCACAACTGGTTTTATTTTTTAACAAGCTTGAAATCAGAAAATCATGCTCAAATCTCTCTTCTTGATCATGGTTTCCAAGAGGACAATGCTCTTTAAGGACACCATGTCAAGGGAAAAAACTCGATCATGGCCTCCAAGAGATCTTCACTTGATGGAAGAAACACACTCTGGAAGGAACACATGTCAAGGGCCACGATATGGGTAAGCAGATCAGTCTCCAATATCCCTACCGAAGAGATGACCATGTCAGCTACCAGATCCAAGTCATAAGAGACTGAGCTTACAGTGAGAGGCTCATATTCATCGATAGATGAAGGCATGGGAGACAACACCACATAATTGACCTATGGAGGGGGCGATATCGTCTACATATATGAACCGTTTAGGGAAGTCATTGAGTTGATGGTCAAGTCCGGACCAACAAACGAAATTTGATCAATTGCCACAATTCTTCCATCATGAGGGAAATATAGCCCACGAAAAAGAGTGGACATCATATCTTTCATGTCATATACATAATCTCACCCAAGTATTAAATCGAAATCCAAGGTGTCTTGGACTACCATGACGTCAATAAATATAGTTTTCCCTTCCAAAGTTACAGAAAACAAAGGAAGGATCCCTAAAGGGTGATTGGTTCTTCTGTTAAAAGATAACAGATTCTGTGTAACCAATGCAAGTTGAGGATAACCCAAAATAGAGGAAAAAGTACTAACAGACAAACCTTCATCTATCAACGTTTGAGGAATGTCCCAACCACAAACTTGTATTGTAATCTTGAAAGGAATGTGAGAGGGAAGATGAGGTCTAGTTAGCACACCCCAATTAAAAAGGATGGCCTCATTACTTGGAGGGGGTTCTACGGGAGAAGGAGGAATGCCCCCTAGCACGGTAATGTTTGTATCAACAAGAAAAACTTGAGAAACATCAGTTTCACTCTCTAGCGGGAGAGTAGGATCTATCGATGATGAGATCAGATCGACTACCTGGGTTTCATTCTCCAAGGGGAGAATGGGGTCGACGGGTGGAAACAGATCGACCGCTTGGGTTGCACTCTCTAACGAGAGAGTGGGATCAACCGAAGATGGGATCGGATCGACCACTTTTTCAACTGGTTCAACTAAGGACGTGACCAAATTGACTACAAGATCAACCAGACTGACCGATGAAGGGACCGGATTGATCATTCCATAAACTACAGGTGGGTCGAGAGTAAGCTTGCGATAAGAAGCTGGAAGTTGAGGTTTTGAAATAGTTATTTCTTCCAGTAATTTTTACACTTCGTCCATATGAGGGAAAAAGTGAGTTTAATGACTCCCTCTGCATAACATACACGGGAAATTTACCCTACTTTTCTTCTTCCCAATGGTATCTTGACTAGTTGATGGGAGGTCATCAACATGTTGTTAAGAGGCTAATGACATGGGTTGGCGCGTGTAGACCATGCTTCTATAACCTTGGACAGACCAGGGAAATCCTTAAGAATATGGATAGCCTTACAAATTCTGCAAGGGTACTTCATCTTACGGGTTGTTTGGGTGATCTTGTTAGCATCAACACTCCCAGCATGATAAAGAATAACTGGTTTCTTTCCAACATGTTTGAAAACGGTTGGAAGTTTGGACCCTTTTTTATTTTTATTCTTCTTATTCTTCTTTTCTTCTTCTTCTTATCCACTAGGTTACTAGCTGCAGATCTTTCACTCGGCGAAGAAGATGAAATGGAAGAAGACCAGGGATGATTTTAAGGATGGAAATTTATTTTTAAATGTAGAAACCTTGGCGAATCTTACTAATCCTTCATATGTCAACTATAAATGTTTGGCGATATTTTTGTAAAAATATTCAAATTTATAAGTATTTTAAATAGTTTTTATAAAATTTTGGCTATTTTTAAGGTAAAATAATTTTATCCTATAGAATTTGGGCGAATCATTTTTAAAATAGCGAATCTCATATTTTGAAAAACCATGGAAAATTAGCCCACAAGCGAAATTTATCCCCTAAAATCATCCCTGAAGAAGACCTTGCAAGTGAAGAAGACGAAGAAGATCTTAGTGGTGAAGGATCAACATGAGGTTGATGTTCTTGGGGGAAAGTGCTTACAACCGAAGCACTATATGCATTCGGGATTACCTGAGTGGAAAACAACCATACTGGTAATCCAATTGTGAGACCTGGAAGGCTCAAAGTAATGATGTAAGGAGGACCAACGTTTTTGTAAGAAGGAAAAACAAAAGGCTCCCCCAGAGCAGGGGTGGCTTGAATGGTCATTCCAGGAACTGACACCATTAAAAATAGATCCAACTTAAGGCCTACAAGGGAAAACAAACAATACACGCTAAAAATCTAGTAAGCAAGCAAGCAAACAAAACCTTCTTACAATGAACGCACTAGTTGGTGATGAAATCCAACGTCGCGGGAACAATGTAATAAGGTGATGAGATAGAGCGGGTGGAAAAGTTACGTTGACGAACTTCTTAACGGACTTACACCCTGGTGCAAGATCCCACACATAATCATGGGTATACCCTCCAATAAGCTCGAGTGAGTTTGGACAACGTCGATTCCAGGTACTGTGAAGACTTGCCCCTCCACTGTCACCTTGTGTAAAGACCCTAAATAGATAGGCTACTAAGGTTACCAATTACGAAAATGATGCCTGGGGAAACAATAGACAGTTCGATCCACACGAAAAGGCATGATATCTATCCCAAAATCAACTCGAGAATCTCCCACACATAATCATGGGTATACCTTCAAGTGACCCCCAATACTATGCACAATATCTACACTAAAATCGACAAAGCAGTGTGAGTAACTCTTCCATTTCTAATGCAACTTCATGATTGACCCTTGTGTTAGAAGGGCTTCCCAGGAAAAAATGTAGCAAGTGGATTTCACTGCTCCCTAATGCAAGATTCTATGTTGTTTGCATCTTTGGAAAGTTATCTTTCACACCTATTCCAAATCCCTACAACTAATATAATGTAGGTTTGCTACCAGAAAATATAAAAATGTCTAATCAATTTTTATAAGAGCTTTATTTTTAAGGTTGTTGTTACTCAAGAGGAAAATGGCATGGACTAAATGATGTTTTGATCGACTCTAAACAATGCAAAGAAATGAGAATGAAAATATTTCACTTCGATGAAAGCTATATTATGAGAAGGGAAAAAAGTTTATCATTCCCATATGCACAATGTCCCAAAATTTTAGTAAACTCACAAATATTAAGATCTTCAAGAAATGAGACAAATAGACTGTACACCAATACACGATTCAATACCAAAAAATGCCAAAAGCCATGCAATTTCACTACTTCAAATGCAAGGATGCCCCCAATCTAATGCAAAGAAAGAAATAGTTTTTTTTGTTTCAAAGATAGCTAAAAGCATATTCAAAGCTGTCAAGTAGACTGTAATCAGACCCAAAAAATAACCCAAAACCATATCTAAGATCTGGGCAAGAAAAAACCATAAAAAATAAAAAAAACTTTCACAATCGTCGCAGGTTGTAGAGTAACACAGACCGACGACTTGATCATCGCAGGCTAGAGAACAAATATAGTGTGACGATGTCTCACTGTGTCAAATGGGTAGGGTGTGTTGATCCTAGATCGTCGCACTGCCTCTCAAAGTAGGGTGCAACGATCAAAGAAAAAATGGAAAAAATAAAAAGCAAGAAGGCTTTTCCAATGAAGTTTAACAGTCAGAGAGTCAAATTGGATCTCCCAGTGACTTAGGAAATAGAACCCAAACAATCAAAGCAAGAAAAAAATACAAACTAGGAAAACAATTATTTCCCCAGTATGGTTGCCAATTTTATTATGGGACTTATTGGTAAATGCGAACATAAGAATATCTCCCTAGATCCACCTAGATCTAGAACAAAACATAACATAATATGATGCTTTCCCTAAGCTCTAACCATTGAGTTTACTATTTAACAAGAGATGGGAAACATACCGCTTAAATATCGCTTTCTCTTGTCATTGTCGTCCTAGGTCCACCCTGGTTCTCTTGTGATATTGAATCTGCAAGGGAACACAACCCAACCAAAGTGAAAGCAATATAATATACTCAACGAGAACCTATGTATGTGATCAAGGAATCATACAATAAAATAAAGACAATTTTATGGGAAAGAAATATATCACTGTATTAAAAATATGAAAAGGAGAATACAATCGAGGCCTTGATGTTGTAAGGTCCCTTCCAATAGTCCCTTGCTTCCCACACACTTCTAATCCATGGATTATGTGACTGTAGATCTGATAGCTACTCACAATTACTATTCAATCAAGCTATAGCCAACTTTTTCAAGCTATTTTCCCAAGCTACAAAACAACTAACTTTCCCCATGAGAGCTCCTCTCCTTTTATATGCTGAAGAGGATAAGGTGAGGAGGTTAGGATGATCCAACTAAATCATACAAGAGAGTAAGATCCAAACCGATCGGAGGCCACCTCACCATAGAATCTTCTCCTTCTAGAAGCATCGAGAAGATGCTCGTTTTTCCCATGTACGAAAATCGTTGCACCCCTATAACTGAGCAGAGTGCAACGATGTCACAGGATAAGTTTAGTGAAGCATGCGACGATCTGGGATCATCACACACCTATAACTGGACAGGGTGTGACGATCCTCCTTAATAGGGTTTTTACAAAGGAAAAGATCACTTCTTCTGTCAGGAAAAGTTCTTCTCCCTTCTTTCTTCAGGAATTCAGGCCATTGACCCTTCTAAAGACAAAGGATAGGTTTACATCATTAATGGTCATAAGACTGATGAAAATAATGTGTAACAATCCTGGGAGTGAGAAGGTTGATAACTTATGCTTCTATTTTGTGGACATATAATATTTTCAGTATAGAGATAGTCATAACTCTCATTTTTTCTCTTTTATGTTTACCTTGGCTCAGACAGTATTGACTCTTGTGTTAGCACTACTTTTGATCTTTTACACTCTTGAAGGATGAAAGAACAATGTAGGCGTTAGATATATTGATAGTGAAATTTTTGGAAATGTAACCTTGCTAAGAGAATCAAATTATATTTTAATATAATTGAGAAATTTTTCTGTTGGAAAAAAAGAATAAACAAAAATGCACCTAATATCCATGTACACTTTGGATTCTTGARTTCAATTGATTTACTTTGGTCTTTAACTCAAATTTCCACTAATTCAATTTATTTTATTAATTCAATTGATTTTATTTGATCTTTAACTCAAATTTCTACCACATCCTACTCTTCACTTAAATGGAGAAATCAATTGCACACAAAACCTATTTTTCATTACGTATTCACACAATATAAACACATTTAGAAATTTTTTGTGAGATCCAACTTATTCTAAACATGGAGAGAGAGGTTGAGAGAATATGTTGTGAGATCCAACAAATCCAAAACAATCGCTAACCAATTCAATTGTAAGCAATATCTCCAACACACCTCTCTATTGAAACCAAAACTAGAATTACTCAAATTCTATGTTAAGTTTTGAGACGCAGATGCCCATGACATGGTTTCAATTTCATTTCCTTGATATTTTTAAGAGCCTCATTGTACTTCTTTTCTATATCCTCCCAAGTGAATAAAATAATAATATTAAATGCCCTCCCAGGGATGAAAACAATCAACTTCACTTTACAATTTTTGGTAACGTGGCAATCAAATGTATAATCATTTAATTCAAATTTCTCTCTTATGTGCTCTTTAAAAAAAACAACAAAAAATGGAGGGTTTGATTTCTTTCGCTTGTACAATAATGTTGGATAAAACTGTGAAACCTTGATCTAAGAAAAACCACCATGAAGTTAGAAAAGTTATTTAACACGAAATAAAACAAGGGGGTCTTTGTCGGAGAAAGTACTAGATCAATTGAGGAAGTTATCACGCGATCAACCCAAATATATGCACTACTAAAGTAATAACCCTTGCACCAAACAAGGTCATTAAGATAGTAACCAATGAGACCACTAATCAAGCCACTCCACTAGCTTAACACATCTAAGTTACACATCTACCTTGCTTTCCCAACCAAAAATGGGTACCCACTTGAACCCAATTTCATTTTTTGGCCATTAGCCATCCAAAATCACCATAAATAAAATAAGCATCTCTTTCAAAAGAATGTCAATATATTATGAATTCATGCTTGAGTGTGGTTTTAAAAGGTAGTGGAATATTCAAACATATGGCCATTTTTTTCTTAAGCATAATCACACAACAATGCATACAAAGATTCAACGTAAAAAAAAATTAAGGGTTACATTGTGAAACTATAAAACATCGAATGTGCATTATCTTTGGAAGAAATTGATCTAAGAATATATGTTTCATTAGAGTGATTCACCACCCAAACATAGACATCTAGTGTAGATGCCACCCCCAAGTTGGGCTAAAAGGCCACTATGGCGGAAAAACAAATTATAGACTTATAACTCACTCCACCCAACACATTGTTTTGATATCATGACTAATGAATTTGCTCACTACAACACACTCTAGGCACCTCATTCAACATTTAACTAACCATGAAACTCTCTTATCACTTCCATGCACAATAAAACTTGGAAATTTGTAACAACCCCCATTGTTACGACAACATGCGACGCATAACCAGTGCAATATGTATTTTTTTTCTAAACCAGGAAGGTAACAATGACAACAGTCAATCAACACAAATTGACGATGAATCCAACGAATGCAATTCAGGCAACAGAAAAACATACGACCTAGCATACTATCACATCAAGCAGCTGGAAGCAACATATGACAGTCAATCAGGCGAAAAATAGAAATTTCTACCTGCCCATCCTACCCTGTAAGGTTAGGAACTCCAGGACACATAAGCAACACTCAAGCCCAGGTTCCCATCGATTTTGACCATTTAAGGTCTCAAGGCTAGCGACTGTTTTGAGGAACAAGGAGGTGTCTACATCCCACCCAACACAAGCAAGACCACGCCTACTAATCAAAGGCAACATCAATCAATCCAAACGTAACAGTTTTAATGACACACTAGCTAGAAACCTCCCAGTGAGTGGGAGACAAAAACATTAACGTTACAAAACAAGTACAACCTTTCCTAAAAAACAACATCATCCACATCAGGAGGCACATGACCCTAAGCCAAGCTTCATATGCGCTTATCGATCAACATGCGCAATGACCCAATCATAAGGTACCATGTTGCCACAATGCGACAAAAGCACTAGGGATCCATGCGCAAAAAAATACTTCTAAACCTTCAACCCAACATAAAATCCAATGTGCCTGAAATCCAATTGGCACTGACATACAATATACAACACCATTAGATGAAGGCGCTCTAAACAATCAAGCAAAGATGGATGTAGAGTGATTATATGTGACACATTTAAATTGACGCAATGACTAGATGTAATTCAGTAGTAATTTATTGTAATAGGACTAAATCACAACATAAGTAGCCAACCACCATATAAAAGTAAAGGCACCTAACCATCATCAAGCAACATTATACCTTCCATTCATTTACAACCCGTTTACATCATTCAAAAGAATAGAGAAACTTATAATTAATAAGGGCAGGTTACAAATTTCATAAGCAAATTTTAATAACATCAATGAGTTCAAGGGTTCCTTAATTAGATCCCTATCATAAAAACAATTAAAACTATTAAGAGCATTAACGCAATAATCACAAATATACAATTAAAACTGCTGCTATACAACTGAAACTATTGTGAGACGTAAATCACAACAACATAATTAAAATAATTAAAACTATTAGAAATGTTAATGCAATAATCACAATATGCAATTAAATCGTTGCTATACAACTGAAACTTTTATGATATGTAAAACACAACAACATAATTAAAATAATTAGAACAATTAAAAATGCTAACGCAATAGTCACAATATACAATTAAAATCGATGCAATACAATTGGATCTATTATGAGAAGTAAATCACAACAACATAATTAACATTTAAAACTATGCATAACAATCGTAATCAGGACAATCATATCGTTATCATAGGTTCAAATTATGGCATTTAAACAACACGGCTACGTCCCCCTCAAGGATTTGGTAAAGAGAGAATAATTGTTGAGTTTAATTCGATATCAAATAACCATTGCAATGCAGCCTCAGTCAATTGAATCGGGTTCAACTCCAACCACTAATTTTTATATCTACTTATGATATTTAGAACCTCAGAATAATTAAATGATATCTCTGTGTTTTTATTAAATAGCTTTGTATTTATTCATAGGGTATTAAAGGTTGGGTGCACTTGACCCCAAGGATCTCAAAATTAGAAAAAATTACACTCACCAGCTCTCCGATCAGAGTGCGACAATGTATTCAAAACACAGAAGATGCCTCCAAAGTAGAGAACCATTATCTCATTATTTTATTTTGAGATATACGTTAAAGTGAGTCTTTGTCCGCAGGTAGCTAGTCACTCTATGCACCATCAACATCATCACTGGTTATAATTGAAATTTATTGGAAACCAACCAAATTGAACTTTGAAGTCATACACAATTGAGGATTGAGAAACCCATCACATAGATTAATAGAAATGGTGTTCCCATAAGTATATAGACCAGGGTCTTTAAGCCATTACTCACCTCAAGGATATGTGCAAGCAACAATGCCATCAAGATTCAAGACCCCTACTTTCATTTGTTTTGTTTAAAACGAATAATAAACAAACACAAACATTAAAAAAAAGAAATGAAAATTTGATGAGTTGCTAAAGGGGGTCATGGTTCAGTGGTAAAGACAGTAGTATATAAGGCCTCAGTGGTGACCGACCTTTTCAAGCTAGTTGTAATGCTTATGTTTGAGTAAAATATATTAAAGAAAAAGAACTGAGGAATAAGAGGATAACGATACACAGACCCAGGTAAGAAGCGATACATAGATGAAGGGGATCGCTGCCAGGTAAGGAAAAATGTACACAGATCCACATTAACTTGCAAACAGAGGATCAAGAAGACATAATACGCTTCCAGGTTTGGCATTGAGAAGATTGGGATTTACTCTTGTCCTTATTCTATTTCGTTGTTTAGCGTCCATCCACTGTCATTTGTTGATGGTTTGGGAGCATTCAAGCTATACAAGTATCCATATAAGGGAAATTATATAAATTAAAAATCAATAAAATATTTTATCGGTGTCTTCTCTTTACACTAAGGATCATAATAAGTTTATGTAAACGGAATACCTGAATATCACTCAATTTAATTCATAAATTTTTATATGCATTGAATAAGAATCAATCTATATATATAAACTTCTTAAAATATACACCAGAGTTCATCATAAATTTAATTTAGGCATAGGAACAACATGGCTCCGCTTTCTTGAACGAATCCAGGCAACAACAACAGAATTAAAACCACACACAGTTGGAGGATTCGAATCCCCCTGATAACGTCGGGCTTCAAAATTATGGCATAACCCAATAGAACGACCGACCACCACTCAGGCATTGCGAGCAAGAAAACCCAGATGCAGCTAAACACTCAAATACAAGGCGCAAGGTCAAGATATCCTAGTAATCCACAACGCACTATCTATCTCACCATAACATATAATCATCGAATTCAAAAACATATATCTAACGCCAAGTCTAACTAATATACCACTGAAATTTTAAAGCATACAGTAGCCGTAGGCAAATGATCTGAAGTCGTTGTCCCGTGTGGGCGCTCCGTCTAGCTCCGGCTTGCCAACCGATGAGACCTCACCGGTACCTCCCAACCAACGCTAGGGGTACTCTTCTTCCCCATGAGCCCCCTGAGCCACAAAGGGACCACGTGCAAAATACCAGAGAATGATAGCACCTAGCTTGCCTCGCAAGGTTGATCTACCACTCGTTACCTGAGTTCGGTATCCCAACTCCTGCAAGAGAAAATTCAGTCAAGATGAATTCTGGCAACGTAACCTTACGCAAACCAGACGTGATCCATAATCCTCCTCCTCCATCCCTTTTATAGATTTTTCAATTGATTAGTTTCCCAAACCCTCATTAGATTCCTTTTTCATTTATTTAATTTGAAAAAACCTCCCCTGCACACATGTCGCCCGATCCCCTTGATCAGGGGATCAAAATTTGCTCAATTTTCAAAGTTCTCAGATGGAGACGAAAACAATGCCATTGCGTCCGTCTCGTTTTCCTGATTTCGACGGTATATTTATTTTCGCGAATGGAGTCCGTATGGAGGAGATATCGCGATTTGACCGCCAAGTCAAACAGGTCAAAATTAAACGCTGACTGTACCTGTCCGTACAGTCTGTACGTCCATGTGGAGGGCCGTACCTTTTGCTGACATGGTAGAGGGATGATGTGGCGCAATGTTATTGGCTGTTGGTTGTCCAATCGTTTGCTGACACGTGGCACATTGGCAGCAAATGACAAGAGGGCACGTGGCCCAATGCCTGGATGCCACGTGGCCCTAATCGATTGGTCATTAGTTGTTATGTTAAAAATTTATGTGGGAGTCCGTGGGGTTCGACCCCGGGACCTCCCACCATATGAAAGACTTAACAAACATGCACTAGCCATTAGTCC